>CAIGRB010030061.1:0-12052 GCA_903798255.1 Fraxinus quadrangulata | reverse complement strand
AAATCACGTAAGTAACAAGTTAGGTAACTTACATTTACGCTTCTAAATCCAAGTTCAGTTGAAGTTACAAGTTATGGTTCACAACAAGCTTCTAAATCCATGATTGAAAAATGTTATCTCTAAACTCTGTTGGCAGATTTTCCTTGTGTTCAATAGCTTCTAATTTTTGGTTCGTTTTCGGTCCACAAAAAGGGGAGCTTGACGGAGGTGAATGTTGGGAATATTTGTGGGTTTCCGGTCCGAAAATGGGGAGCTCGACGAAGGTGAATGGTGGGAATATTTGTGGGCTTCCGGTCTGAAAATGGGGAGCTCGACAGAGGTGAATGGTGGGCATTATTTTTCTGTTTACCAGTCGAAAGTACGTTGAATTTGGAGCCGGGATGAAGAACGCCAACCACTGAAAATGAGGTGTGAAATTGTGGGAAAATTATACGTTTTCCCTCGCTTTCCTTTCATTTCATTGGGTACTCTGTTTTTGTTTGCTTACCTATTTTTTTACTTTTTTTAAAGTGTAATCACAATTCAAAATCCTATAACGTGCCTGTGAAAGGAGTCCTGTACTCCCAGCATAATTGTTAATTCAAACGTATGAATATTTTGTGCTAATAACCATTACTTATTAGATACCATTTTTGTTCCTAAAAGAAAAATTAAAGACCTGTGAATTTTCTATCTCTACTTTTCCATCAACTTTTCTTCTTTTTTGTATTACATCATTTAGTACAACTGATCATCTTATTGGGCTAGGATTTTTTTTATTTTTTTAAATGCTAGTGTAAGTTTGAGTTTAGCACAAGTACAGAATATGCAGCCGTTGATGATTAGGTGCAATTGGGTGTAGGGTAGGTTAAAGTGGGCCATAATACAGGTTGTAGTCAACAAGACAAGTGAATACATACATATTCCTATTGTTTCTGAATAGTGTCGTATTCATGCACAAGTAAACAAAAACGAAATATCCGACAATTTTACCGTTTTCTCATTACTTCATTCATGGCCGGGCCAATGTTATTCCTTATTATTAACGTCAAATAATTGAATTGAGATATAATTTCTTCACGATAAATCTCTTTTTTTAATTTGAAAGAAGATAAACTTGATTAAGAGACACATAAAATAATACGGACTAGTTCTCACCGCGCCACCTTGTCTCCCCCACGTGTTTACAAGTGTCGTAATTCTTCTGTTTTACACTTCTTAATCTTGTCTAGTTATATTCGAGAATCTCATTATTGCATTTATCAAGAGATTTTATAGAAAAAGTATTTTTCATAAATCTTTTAACAAATTTTCAATATTGTGAAGGGTTCAAGTCAGATAATTACGTATTCAATATTTAGTCATTAAAATCAGACTACATCAATTTAGAAATGGACGACTCAAATTGTTAGAATAATGCTATTTATTATCATGATAATGGAATATTGGTGATGTGACAATCCATTATTCCTTACATTTCTCTCTTCTCCCTCTCTCTCTCATAAAAATAGAACTGTTCAATCATATTATTTCACATAGATTGTCACATCACTGATATTCTATGATGATAAATAGCATTATTAATTTGTTATTTGTACTATTAAGTTTCTTGTAATGGAATCGGTCAACAACCGCTTAATAAATCAAAGTGATTAAAAAATAGATAAATTCAAGTAAAAATTTGACTTCTTCAATTCAAACTAGTCAATCACCAAACCCTTTAAGCAAAGTGCAATTGCACTTTGGTGAAGTTTCAAGATGGGTTCAAAAGTATATATTTCGTTGCTTAATCAAGAAGAAGCACCCTTTAATATAGCAAGCAAAAATATATATAATGTAACTACTTAAATGAAATTATAATTACAAACAGAAAAGAAATAATTTGTTTTGTCTTAATTATGACAAATCAACCACGAGCGACGTAAAATGTTTATTTGTTTCAAAAAAAAGAAAGAAAAAACCAAGATAAATCAAAATATTGATTATGCTCTATTTTTAAATGTTAAAGTTAAAATTATTATATCTGGAAATTCAAATCAAATGATGAAAGAAATCAAAAATCATTTGTTAACATAGACACAGTTAAAGATAATATTATGTATTTGTTTCACCGAGCCAGAGAACAAATGCATCAGTTGGGAAGGAATAGCAAAAAAATCTGTTAAATTCGATACTCGTGAGACTCCATCCCGAATGTGATGGGGATTCTTTGCTTAATGGAGTAAATGGGACAGGGATCGTTGCCCAAAGACAGGTACATGACGGATACGAAAAATGTGGTCCTCATCTCGTTATTCGTTTGTTTAAAGTCCATTTTAAATTTAAAATTTTTATCATTAAAATGAAGAAAAAAATGCCATCCTCCTTTTTAAAAGGAATACGAGAATCACCAATTAAAGACAAAGAAGATAAATTAAAAAAAAAAAATAAACGAGGCAAGAAATTTGACTCGTCCTGTCTTAACCAGATATGTGGACGGGACAAAATAACAATAATATTCGATGGGGGTGGGATACTGGGAGATGAGAATGGTTGTCCCAACCCCATCACTCCTCGCCTTGCACCGCCCGTTGTCGTTGCTACAGTGGGGTCTGGTTCAAGTCGGGTTGAATAGTTACAATAACTATAATTCAAATTAATATTAATTTAAAATAAAATTGATGTTATAAGAAAAGGAAAGAATGCGTGAAAGACACCGCATTAACTTTTCTTGACATTGAAGTCACAAATTGTACGGTGCGTCCCAGAAATTGATTTGTTCGCCAATAGGAAGCGCCCACAATTGAAGACGGCGGATAAAGCAACTCACCACCAACCAGATAAGAATAAAAATACTAAATTATTTTTAATGTAATAATAGCTGACCTTAATATATCTTTATATGATTTTTTATTTCATTCATATTAAGGATGGCAAAAGGATCGAGTCGGGTCGGATCGAGTCGGGTCGAGTCGACTCGTCAAAATTCGGCTCATGGACGGCTCAAGCTCGATTTCTCCAGAGCCGAACCGAGCCGAGGTTTCACTGAGCAAGCCGAGCAAGGCTTAGCTCGTTGAGCTCGAGAACGGTTCATGGACGAACCAAGTTTGTGGACTTGTAAAAAATGTGAGGACACGAGCTCGTGGACCAAGCCGAACTTGACCCTTGAGCACAAGACGAGCTCATGAGTAGACCGGCTGAGCTCATTATCACCACAAATTCATACTTCTATGTTCACGAGAATACATATATTGCGTATGGTAGAAGAGAAGTTTAAATATTGTATTTTGTTCTTCCCATTAATAAAATATTAATAATTTAATTTTAAAATGATATTATTACACACAAGATCGGATGCCATTAGTGATGAGATTCGCTGCCTATGAGGCCTTGGTGATAGTCGATTGTGAATAGTTATAGTTGGTACAATTCATATATTTATTCTTAAGACAAGTACAATATCGATTTTATCAATTTTACATATCATATTAAATCATACGATAAAAATCATTACCGAATATTGAATAGTATTAAAATAATAAAATATAACAACGAAGTTTTGAGTATTTCTTTCTCAATCACATCATAGAATACAGTAAGAAAGTAAACAAATGTTTTAAAATTTAAGAGTATTTAATTGTGGAGAATTAGCTATAATCTCATTGCTTATTTACTTAATCAATATAAATTATAAATCAATAATTGAAGGGGTGCAATTTTTCGATATCTTCCTATGTATACATTATCTAATGAGCAGTTGTTCAGTTGGTGTAACCACTTTGTATCACAACTTTATTAAATGACAACGAGACATTACTAGACAAATTGTTGTACAATCTAATATTACGAATCACAAAAAGTTGTCACTTACAAGAAAGAAAATAAGTAAATGAAAAAAATTGCATCCATTGCGTTATTATGTTATGAGTTGATATCAAAACTTATTCCCCGAGTCTCGCTTGGAAGATTCGAGAATTTTTCATATATTATTTAGTCGGAGTACTTGTATTAATATTTTAAGAGTACGCTCGTTACAAAATACAAAATAATATTAGAAAATATATTAATAAACAATTTTTTAACTTTTTTACAGTACGGTATGGTTTACGTTACCATATAACTTACAAAAAAGCTATCAGAAAATAGTAAAACAAGTATTTTGTGGACACTGAGAGCCTGTTTGACAATCATTATTGTAAAAAACAAAAAAAGTTTTGAATAGTGATTTTTAGAAAAATATGTGGTTAAAAAGCAGCAATTTTTTTTTTTAAAATATGCATTTAGAATATTTTAGTGCGTGCATATGTGGTTGAAAATAATTATGTAGCAAATCATAAATTATAATGGGTGTCAAACATGCATTAATATTACAACTTCAATTTAAGGATAATATTGTTCTTCTACCAATTTAATCATCAAGGCTAAACCTTTATTACTTCAATAAATTGAGTAGAGTTTTAAAAATAAAAATTTCAATTTAAACCCTACCAATATATAAAGTAAAATTGACTTTGTTTTTCAATTCATGTTATTTTCGTACATAGTTATGTAAAAATTAAAATATTTGCCACTTATTTAAAAAAATAAATTAATTAATGACTATAGAAAATGAGTAATTAATTACTTATTTAAGTAAGGGTGATTTAAACCAAAAAAAAAAAAGGTTATTATTTCTTAAAAAGAGAAAGAAAAAGTAAGTTACTTAAAATTAACTTATTTTTCATGCTTATCCAAACATGCTAGCTTACTTTCCCCACTTTGAACACTTGATTGATGACATATTAATTAATTTCACAAGAAGATAAGATTTTTTTGGTATGACAGCTGTCCATAAAATGATGGTTATCTAGTTATAACATATAATTTAAGCAGCTTAATTGAAAAAAAACACACAAATTATTAGTTCAAAGTCCTGCCTGACACTTGCAAGCCAGCATAAGCTGCTTATTTTGGTCACTCCTTAAAAAAGTAGATTATTTTCCAATCATATATACTAAAATCTAGCAAATTCCATGCAAAGACAGTATAGCTATGTGAGCAGATTGTTTCTCCTATGAAACTTATCATAGTTCTTCACAAGTCAAAGCCAAAGAACACGAATATATTAATTCACTATGATTGAAATTTAATATTCATATGCAAAAAATATAATATTATTTAGAGGTATAAATTCCTATAATTGAAATTTAATATTACTATACATAAAATATAATATTTCATTTAAAAGTATTAATTCTCTATAGTTGAATATAGTAAGATATGTAACCTACCATCCAAGTTTTATTATTTGATTAAAAGGTTTTTACGTTTTCTCTAGGTCTTGGGTTCAAACAATTAATGCTGCTCACTCAGACAAATTCTAGACGTTTAACCATACATTTTATGAGATTCACAAATATTCAATCTTACATTCTATCATTTTTTAATCAAACGTTATTAAAAGTAAGATTTTTATCTAAACGGGTTAAAACGATTTATATATGGGTATGTTTTAATCTAGATCTAGTCGGCGACGAAGATAATGGTTGGACATGTGACTTGTGAGGCTCCGGTTGAGTTCAAGTGTTAAGTGCGCATCTTACAAACTAAACTAATTTTACTTGGTCCTCGAAATAAGATCTTTCTCAAGTGGCAAATAGATGATAGTTACTTATCTCGTGCATCATCCACGTTTAATACGTCTTCCACACAAATCATTTTCATACATATTAATAAAGAGTAAATGAAAATATAAAATAAAACAAATAATATATTTGTTTTGCAATTTGTCAAATCGTTTGTTTTGACGTCCACTCAATGTGACAAAAAGTAATACGCGTGATTTAAGTTATTTGGTTATATACACTAAGAGACATAGTTATTGCCCTCTTTTTTTGAATGGCACTTCGTCCTTTAATCACGAATTTTAATAGCTTTTTCTTTCTTCTAGATCGGTTTATGTGTTTTTCGTTTTATGGAAAAGATTGAAAAAGAAAAACGAGGAGTTCGATAATTTTTAACTCATAATCAGAAGAAACCGTGTCGTAAAATAATTGAGAAAAATAAGTTTAGAAATTGCTAGTATTCTTTTAATTTTACTTATTGAACTACTTAACGTGTTAACATAACAAACAAAAGTTTCGAAATCATATTTCGTCGCAATTTGTTTATGAAAATTGTTCATATTTCATGGGTTTTTATGAAAAACGAGTCATGCGCATGCCGATAATCAGTGGACTTCTCAAAGGAAAAAAAAAATAAAAAAAAATATGCCTTTTCTGTAGTTTAAAATTTTCAGATTCTAGTTGATCTTAAAATTCCTTCTTGAAATAGTAAATTTAGATATAATTTCAAAAACTTCGAAGAAAAAAGTAATTTTTGAGTTGTACCTAAAAATTATAATGAGCTTCAAGATTTAGTTGTTAAGGACAATTAAGTCTGGACAACATATGTGACTCGTATATTAATATTTATGCTTTTCGGCATTTAATACGATTTACAAATCTAGTTTCTATAGAAATGATCTTCTACCCATAATGGATACGATAAAACATATTCACCGCTGACGTGATAATGCCAAGCCATCAGTCAAGTCTACAATTTTTTACAATTCAATCTTGAATTGTCAAAATACATCAACGGTGGACAATAAAACTTGTAGCCAACATGAGTAGGAGATCATATCTGCTAGTTTCTATGATGAACTGTTCCCTCGCCTAATTTGCAAGGCGTAGGAGGATTTAATTATTGAAGATATAATTATTTCAAATTTCCAAATCATGAACAGGTAATATATATAAATTTCCCAATAATGAATAGTACAAGTTTGAACTAGTCATTAATCCATTTGTTTCCCTAAATCCCCTCAACCGTAAGCCTTGTATCCTCTTATATCCAATAATCAGACCCTAACTCCTCTTTCTCTCACTGTACACCATTATATAACTGTATGTATAAACAGCGATAATTTTCGAGCAATAAGATTCAGGAAAAAAAAAAAATCTCTCTAAGCTTCAGAGTGACACGAGGAATGGATACGTTCCATCCTCTCTCTAAAACAATAAGCTCTCTCTCTCTTCTCCTTTCCCTCAATCTACTCTGCATAGTTGATGCTACTTTCAAAGTAGACACTGTTACATTCAACAAAGGCTTTAGCCATCTTTTTGGTGAAGGAAATGTTATTCGTTCTGCAGATGATAATAGCGTTCAACTTCATCTGAATCAATACACAGGCATGCCCTACTCTCTCTCTCTCTCTCTCTCTCTCTCTCTCTCTCTATGCATACGTATATACGTACAGGTGTGTGTGGTGTGTGCGTGTATTTTTGGATTTTACATAGGTTTTTTAGTCCTGTTATGAACACAGATTATGGTTATTTAAAGACATGCATAGACAGAATTTTTGCTGCTTTTGTGAATTTTGAGGTTTCTAATGTCACTTGTCTTTTACAGGCTCAGGATTCAAATCTTCAGACTTTTACGACCATGGTTTCTTCAGTGCCAAAATTAAATTGCCATCGGAATACACTGCAGGAATTGTCGTAGCGTTTTATGTACGTATACAAGTACCCTTTTAACTTGTTTTCCTATAGTATATTAATTGTATCCCGCCACTTGTACGGAATTACATAATGATTTACACATAGATGATATGTCGAAAAGAGAATCGAGAAATTATTATTATTATTATTATTTGTTATTTGATTGAAGAAATTTTAATCCAATTATATTTCACCACATCGTATGTATGTAAACTATTATGTACATGTAGCACAATTAATTTAAAATATTCGTGATTTTCATGATCATGGTATTCATCATTGTCGTTATTGATAAGTGATATAAATCCCACGTCGATTAATATATTGAAGATTTATGTGATTGCTTTTATATGGAACGGCGTGTTCAACATAACATCAAAGCAAGCAAATATATTATCTAAAATTTTAGCCGTCGTGGTGGAATATTTGCAGATGACAAATGGAGATGTATTTCGGAAGAGTCACGATGAATTGGATTTCGAGTTCTTGGGAAACATAAGAGGAAAAAGATGGAGATTTCAGACGAATATGTATGGAAATGGGAGCACAGGTAGAGGAAGAGAAGAAAGATATTACCTTTGGTTTGATCCTTCTAAAGAATTCCATCGTTATAGCATACTGTGGACCACAAATATTATCATGTAAGTGTTTTTTTCTTTACAATTTTCTGAGCCTCTTTCAATTGTCTGTTGCGGCTGGATGTCAAATTTGACTATTTCAATTGCTTGAATAACAAAAATTCTAACAAATTGAATACCAATGACAAAAAGTCACGTATATATGAAGAAAAGACACGTTATAGTGGGAATCAAAATTGAAAAGGACTCATATATACAACATATATGACTAGAAGGTTAGAGGTGGGCCCGGGCGGCGGCTTAGGTGGGGTCGACGAGCCGACCCTTGTTTGGCTTGGTTTGGATATTGTCGAACCCGCAGCTTGGACTGACCCATCTAGATTAGTGGGTTGTGACAAGACCATTGGATAGGCAAAGCTGCCTTGATGGTGGTAGTATTTAGAATTTTTTTTTTTTTTTCAAAAACAAAAGACTTGTCGACCGATACAACAACGTGAATATTAACTTAAACGTAACAACTACTTGTCGAAATTCAATATTTTAGGGTTTTTAATAATTTGTTCTGTGAATAAGTTATACAAAACATACAACTTAATCCGCATGTCACCAAATATCATTTGATTTTAGGGTTTTTAATAATTCACATTTTTTAATATTTTGCAGATTTTACATTGATGATGTCCCAGTCCGAGAGATGGTAAGAAATGATGCAATGGGGGCAGATTTTCCCTCAAAACCTATGGGATTATATGCCACCATATGGGATGCCTCAGATTGGGCTACTTCTGGTGGCAAATACAAGGTTAACTACAAATATGCACCATTTGTGGCAGAGTTCACAGACTTAGCCCTCCACGGCTGTGCTGCCGATCTGCTGCAAGAGGTCGTAACCTCCAACTGCGCTGCCCGAGAAGACGGCCAACTTATGAGTGATGACTATGCTAGTATAACTTCAAAACAAAGGAATGAAATGAAAAGATTTAGAGGAAAGTACATGTATTACTCGTATTGTTACGACACGCTAAGGTATCCCGTGCCACCACCAGAATGTGACGTGGATCCGGCAATGAGGCAGCGGTTCAAGGACTCGGGGCGGCCAAAGTTTGATGAGAAACACCATCGTCGTTCCAAGAAAAGAGGAGAGGTCATGGATGCTAGGAATTATGGAAAACAGGAGAGAGTGTGATTAATCATTAATACAATATTGTTGTGTATAGTACACTGTATACTGGGGATTTTTTTTCCTTCTTTTTCTTTTCTGTAAGATTGGATATTAATTGTTTGATAGATATTATTGAGTAAAGAATTAAAAGAAATATGTGGTTAAAAAGTAAGAAAAAGTTATTGATGTGATGAAAAATATTATTTTATTGAAAAATGTGTGGTTGAAAATGAGTTTTGAAAAATGTATTTTAATAGAATGTATACCGAACAGGGGCTAATAAACTTATATTTACGAGGATTAAATTCCATTAGGAAATTCTTGAGATAAATAGTGTTGAAAAAAAAAAGAGGTAATTATATTCACACCACAATTTTTATTACTTACACAGCATTTTAATTGCACTTGAAGGTTTTAATGTTTGCTTATTATAGCACTTATATCTTTAATGATTTTTCGTGTTATTCTTATTCTCAAATTTTTCATTAATCAATACATTTTGTATTTGATAATAGTTTTATGTTCAAAAATCCGTTGAAATAGCATTAAAAATTTATTTTTTTCATTATATCTTTAAAAAATAAATAAATTAAAAGTGGGAAAATTTATTTCCCCTTATTTCAAAATTTAATTCAAAAGACAAAAAAATATTTTGATATAAATCATCGTCAATGGAGACGAAATAATTAATAGAAAGTTGAATATAAGAATTTGACGAAAAAAAGTTAAGAAAATAATTATTACAATGAGCAAAGATTGAAAAAAAATTGAGGAAGTTAAATAAAATAAAAATGTGGTGTATCACATAAAAATTGTGATGACAATATAATAATCATCTAATAAAAAAAATGGTATCTTTAATCATTGACAAAATTAGCCTCGTTCATTTTCTTCTATTAAAATTCTACTTTATTTAATTTATGCGGATCAACTTCAAACTTCTACGATCATAATAAATAGCTATCATTGAAGCACGACCCACCGGGAGTGAATTGGCCCCCTGACAGTCTAGTAGGGCTCAATGTGAACGTAGCAGTCGCAAGTATGACACTAATTTTTGAGATATAAAATTGCTTTTGAACTCGTTTAACTAATTTCGTAAAAGTGTTTTTCCTAATTAGAATAAATTTTAAAGGAAGTTGATCCAATGTAATGTGACGTTCTACAAAAGCACGTTTGGAATAGATTTAAAAAAAAAAAAAAATTAGTTTCCAACTAAAGATCGAAGTAACTTCCTCTAAAACTCTTCTACATGAAGCAAAATTAAAAATAAAAATCAAGTCAAACGAGACCTTATTATTAGTTTTACTGCCTATATAAAGGCAATAAATTATGCAGTTTAAGTTTGCCATTGTACTTTAAAATAGATTCACATATATTCATTCATATATCCTCAAGTTCAACATGAAGAGCTTGTAGGTGTACCCGCTTCGCTCTTGTTGTTACCTGATATTTTTTCTTCAGTTCCAAATATATTTGAAAGAGTCCTTGTCAAGAAATGTTTTCAAGATTTAGATCCCTTCAACATCCCTTCTGCAGACAGTACAACCAATGGAATTGACAAAATAATAGAAAGTAAACTGTGTTAAAATATATTAGTGATTTATTTTTAAGAGTAGATTAGTCTTTTTATTTATATTTTAGCGATACGAAGTTTATTTCCTATGTATTATCATTATCCAATTGAACAAGAAATCCTAGCATTTTTTCGCTTCTTTATTTGTTTATTAAATCTAATATGGTTCAGAGTCACCGTCTTATGAATTTTGTTAATCTTGTTGAAGAACAATATATCTTATGTTATAAAATATATAAAACCGATGATATTTCGTGAGGACTAGTATGACATGTGCTATTATCCGTGAGCTTGGTATGCGTATTTGGTGGATGCAGTAAAAAAAATTAATAGAAATATATTTCATTTAAACCTAAACGTAAATAATATAAAGATAGACATATTTAAAACCACATTTGTTGAAACGTACTCAAAGAATATAATACAAAATGTTTCACGATATCTAGTATGATGCATCTTATTATTATTTTTTTGTAAGACATCGTAAGGCATGTAATCAATGCATATGTCAAATAGAAATTACGCCAACCACACTATGACACGTGCTATAAAAAAATGTGGACATGAGATGACATACAATGACATGTGATGTAGATTTGGTCAAAACCCATTTTCATGTAACAAAAGAATAAAACACAAATAAATGTTCCACGAGAAATTTTCTGTGGGCTTGGGATGTAAATCATGAGGCCTCATATGATCAGGCTGTAAAAAAAATCAAATGACGGAAATATAAATTCAAATCGGTAAATCATGCCATGTATATTAAAGATGTTCAATGAAATATAGTGTGATGAAAGTTTAATCAAATACCACATTATGTGACATGTTTCATGTCTAACCCAAATAATAACTTATTATCTATTATACATATAGAGACATGTGACTACGATATATAACAAACATAAACACTACATGTCATGTGTTATTTAATGTGGGCTTGATATGGCATTAACAACTTCAATGTACTATAGATTTAGTCAAAAACTACATTTGTTAATATGTACTTTGATAAGTGTAGATTTTATACTTATTTATGGCGTTAAATCATGATATTTTGTTGTCTTTTGAATTAAATTTTGCCTAATTTATGTTAAATTGTCGTTTGTAGGTAAAACTTTATATTTCATGAAAAATTGAAGAAAATAATGCAAAATACCCGGAAAATGCAAAAAATTCAAAGAGCGATGACTATTGGCATGAGCTACACAAATAAATTTATCTTAAGGATCAAATTGTAGTACACAAAAAAATTGAG
>CAIGRB010030045.1:0-16083 GCA_903798255.1 Fraxinus quadrangulata | reverse complement strand
GGATACAAATACAAGTTTAAAATCATTTTTACTAAGTAGAGACATGGACACTAGATTCTTCCGTATGTTCGGCACATGTAAGGCATTGTTGAGGACGAGTTCTTTGCTGGATGTCATTTTCAAAGTGACATTCTCTTATCCTTCAACTTTGGAACTTGTAGAATTTCCCATGAAGAGTTGTTCTCCATCTAATTTTTAATAATTTGAGAAGATCGCCTTATCTGCATACACATGACGGGTAGCACTAGTGTCAACCCACCATTTCCTTAAGTTTTCAATGTGGTTGTACTCGAAAACAACTGCAGATAAATTCATCTTTTGCATTCCTTCAGAAAATGTGTCTCTTTCAACCATGTTAGCATGTGCATTCTTCTTTGATTTTCGACATTCGATTGAGTGATGTCTGGTCTTTCCACAGTTGCAGCAATTCCCTTTGAACCTTTTGGCCTTCTTGAAGTTGTCTCTTCGCGGTACCTCACCGGAGAAATTTTGCTTTTTATTGACAACCTTCGAGTTGGTTTTAACAAAGTTTGCTCCAAGTTGGACAATATGCCTTCGATCAGATTATCTATTATCTTCTTCGATCCTCAAGCGGACAATCAATTCTTCCAAGTTAATTTCCTTGTGTTTATGCTTTAGGTAGTTTTTGAAATCTTTCCACATAGGAGGAAACTTTTCAATGATGGCAAAAATTTGGAAAGATTCGCTCAATTCCATCTTCTTGACATAGATGTCATATAGGGATGGAAAAAGGGTTTGCCGGTTCGGGCTGTCTGTGGATCAACTCGGCTCGAAAAAGCTCGAGCCGAGCCAGCTCAAGGCTCGGAACCACAGAGCCTAGGCTCTGGCTGGGCCCATTTTGGGGCAAAGGCTCAGGCCTGAGCCAGCCCGTGTAGAGCCCGTTTGAAAAAATTGAAAACAGCAGTTGTAGTCTGTAGGAAGAAAAAAATAAAAAAAATTCAAACAAGCTTACACGTTACAGGCAACTAAAATAGCTGCTTGCAACGTGCATGTAGCTACGAAAGAAAAGAAAAGAAAGAAAGAAAAAACGAGTTGGCTCGGCCCGCTATGGCTCGAGCCAAAAACTCGGGTCGTGCCTCAATTTTTTGGTTGAGCTTTTCCTGACTCGGCTCGGGCCAAAAAAGATCGAACATTTTTTTACTCGAGTCAAGCCTGAGGTTCGAGTTTCGGATCATGGCTCAGCTCGACTCGNTGAGGGTAGAGTTTCGGATCTTGGCTTAGCTCGACTCGACTTAACTCGTTGACTTTGCTATTATCATTTAACAGTACTTGAAGTTCTAGCACTTGACTAATCTCCGTTTTGAAATCCATTATCTTGTAGTCCAGAAATTTGCCTACTATAAACTTCTTTGTTCCAGCATCATCAGTCTTGTATTTCTTCTCTAAAGAATCCCATAATTCCTTGGCCGAGTTCTTCGAACTATACACTCCATATAGTGTGTTGTCCAATCCGTTTAGGATATAATTCTTCCACAGAAAGTCCGAGTGCTTCCATGCATCCAAAGCAATAATTGATTCACGATTATTGCCTCCTTCTTGTATTGTTTGTGTAGTCTCCTTTAGAAACTTTGCCAAATTTAGAGTGTAAGATAGAACAATATCTTTTATGGCCATCTCTTAAAGTCCACATGTCCAAACTTTTTCAAATTCTTCCCCATGTGAGATTGCAGTATTATGAAGTGGTATAACCAATGGCGGAACCACATTGTTTGAACCATTTTGACTCGAAGTAGCTTCAATGGTGGCCATTTATGTTACACAAACAGAAATTTAACGCAAATAAATAAAAGAAAAGGGAATATCACACAAATGTGTATTTCAAAAGATGAAGAGAAAAGGTTAACAATAGCAACTGACACAAGGTTTTGTCTTAAGATTGTTGGGGACGCGGACTAAATATAAGTGTGGGTGAAAGGGTTATTGTATATCGAACAAACAAATAGCAAAGTTTAATCCACAAGAACGTGTTTAAACACTATAAACATGAGTTAGAAATGTAGTATGTAAACTACTAATGAAAACCAAAAACATAAAAACCAAGAAGGGAAGAAGAAGAAGAAGAAGAACAATCCGAGGCAAGTGATTATCACTCTTTTCTTAAGACAAATTATCCCACAATGGTGCTCACGGTTCATAACACTTGTCTCTCAAGATATAACGGATTCAACTTGTGGTAGAAACACTTCAAACCATAAGTTACGACGAACTTTCGACGGAGTTTCTCTACAAAGAAGAAAATGGTTTTGAATGAATTTGAAAGTGATTTGCAAGAGTTTTTATGCAATGCTCAATGCAAATATTGTATATGATCCTAATGGACGTCCAATGGGTCCTATATATAGAGGATGAGAGGTTGTGAATGAAGTGTAGCACCCCAAACTCAGCAACTCTTTCCAAATGTGGTACCATTAATTGTCGCTAGCCTATCACCATCGCCTCGCTCGAGAGATAAAAACAATGACTTCGTTGCTAGCCTTTCGCTGGAGCGACAGTCCAGCATCAGGCGAGCGACATACTTAGGCAAAATCCTGACAATTTCCTCTATTTTCTTCCCAATTTTGGACCGCAATTTCTTCATCCTGAATTGGTTTTGAGATTCCAAATACACCATGATGATCTATTTGATGAGTAGAACAAGTTGGTCTATTTACATTTGTAGTTTGACTATCGGATCAAGTACGAATATTTGGACGAAATTGACTCTAAAGTCATTTTTCCAAGTTTTTGGTTTTGATATTTAACCAAAATTTCAATTTTCTAAACTAATTTCCAACAAGTACAACACCTAAGGAACGTCCACTTAAGGATTCTAAGATCAGTAAAATTGAAAAACTTGAGGCATGTATGATGCAGTGATCATTTACAATTTATATGATGATCGAGGACATTGAATTTAAGGTGCTATACTTGAAAGAAAAGCTTGCATGCAAACAAGGAAAATAATCGAATCAATCAGGCAATAGTGAAGCCATTAGTCTGGATCCTTATAATTAAAATATGATGTTTATGAACATCTTAAACAACATGGATGATGTATCTAATACGGTTTATTTCCTCATGTTTATCAAGTCAATAAATTATTTCTGTATTTCAACTTTGTAGCAGCCTTTTTTTTTTATTTTTTTTTTAGAATTCATCAACTTAAAATGTATATATTATTTGATACAATATTAGCATAAATTATTCAATTTTATCGAATAATCAAGTTCAATGAATAAAATGTCATAATTTTATTTTTCTAACAATTTCAAAAGAAACATATTTTTTTAGTTTTTTATTTTGAGAGATAAATTTTTGAAATGACAAATCAAACGCATTTTCCGCAATCTCAAAATAGTCATTCAAGATAAAAAACTAAAAATGAATTAAAAACTCAAAATTGAAAAAATGAAACACAAACCAAACATAGTCTTATTTTCTGTCTTTGGGTATTGGTTTTCTAAATGGTGAGATCTAACAAAAGGAAATAATGAAGAATGAATGAATGAATTGTTTTGCCATATATATTATTGTCTTATAAAACAAGGGATAACAAGAATGGCAGGGAATAGTGAGTTAAAATTCTTCTATGTAATTTATTGTAACAATGACATCTAAAATGGGGCTTCAATAGTAATTGCAAGTTGAATAAAATACACCCTTTTAGATAACACCAACTAATCATTCATCGCAATTTATTATTATTTAACAACACTCGTCCTTAAACGATGATTTCAAAAATAATTGTCTACTTAAAAATCTTGTTGACACAAACTCAGTGGGAAAACAAAGGAAAAAAGTACAATTAATTAAAAAAAGTTTAGAGTAATCAAACGATGCTTCATTAAAAAATTGTCTAATAAATTCAATGGAATAAATTCAAGGAACAAAAAAAAGAGTGCAACTACTTTCCTTATTTCAAAAATTTTTGTATGGAACCATCCATGTCTTGCGTGTCAACGTCTTCAGTGCTACCATCTTCATACAAGATATTTATCCATTCCTCCCTAGTTGATTGTTTTCAGCACAATGATATTATGGAATTAGGGGTGAACATTTTAACAAGAACCCAACCTCCCAAATTTGAACCTAAGATTTCAGTCCGATTAAAAAAAAAATCAGAATTGAGAATATATTGGGTCCTTTAGGTTCTTGATGCTTAATTTTTTCTAATTTTTTTTTTTTACAATTTATTCACCCTGACCCAATAACTTAGCCAATAAATAGTAAGTTCGCAAGACCAAAGTACTAAGTACTCGAATGAATGTGACTTATTCATTTAAAAAATTGAATCGTATCACTCTCGTTCGTAGCCACTGCTGACTGCATTTTATGCACTCTCACGTCTTACACATGCTTTTTGAGGCATCACATGTAGAGTTAGAGACGAAATTGAATGTTATTGTATTATATATTGGATATTACTTGTTGGCATATTTGTAGTAGATTAATAAAATGTGGAAATATGCATTTCATGGTGTATTATTTTCTTTTATTTTTCTTAGTTATTGGGAAGATGACTAGTATTTCCATATCACAATTTTTTTTTAAAAATGTTATGGATAGAATCAAACTTGAATCGTGACCAATAGTTCGGTTGGGTTCTATAGACCCGAATAATTCCATTTACTAAATACTTGAAGTATAATGGGTAGTTCTGAATGTTAAAATACCCAAATTGATCCACCAGATGTCCATGCCTAGATGCAATTACATTAAAAAATATCTTATAGTTTACTTCAAGATTCTCTTATACAAGTAGTAATACGAGAGTATAATCATAGTATGTTGATTGTAAATGTCTTATAGGTTTTGTATCCATAACTATAACATTTTTAACCATAATTATTAGACGCATATCATCATGCATTGCTAGATCAATAAGATTTCAATTTATGATTGCATCCGCCGCAAGATAATTATTTATTTATGGAAGTATTTGAGTCATTATCTTTTTATTTACGCACAAGTACAATTGAATTACATCTCTAGGTGTTCAGACCTCATGTACAAAAACTTGAGCCCGCGTTCGAATATTTGAGCAAATAATATATTAAACACCAGGTTATGGGTGTACAATAAACACACATGTAACCATCCAATGGATCCATCTATTAATATTTCTAGAAAGTTTAAACCAAGGATGAGTGGATCCACAAAGTTCACCCTTGAATTTATTCTAGAAATGTCGAGTATTCAATCCCAACTTTAACTAGTGCTCATCTAATATCCAATTTTTTTGTGAGAACAAGTAACACATTCAATACATTGAAGATTCTTCTAGTTCTTTACCATATGTACACACGAACTATCATAAACTTCCGCATTCTTATATATCCTGAATGATATAACAGGTCATGACAAATAAATAAAAATATTCATTCATTGAACTTTTAATTCAATATTGCACGTGGTTCAATTGTACTAATATCGACATGATACCAATCATGGCACACATTTTAGAAATTTTGTAGGTTCTTCTTTAATTTAGCGAAGAACAAATTACTATCAACAGTAAAATTCGTAGCTCTGTATCATACAATATTAGCTCTTCAGATTGCAGAATCTCAAATTTTACTAACATAAAATTTTATCATTATTTCGAATCTCCTGCACGATGTCGTGATAAACTCAACTGGATGGTCGATCTCTACCAAATAATTTTATGTTAACATAATATAAATAGTTAATTGAGACTTTAAAAACAACCACATATATAGTGTGTATTGCACACCATGACCATGCATTTTGGTCCGAAACATTTCCATGTCTAACTAATTAGTCCCCAATTAAACCATATGATTTTAATAGTTTGATGATATCAGAATCAAATACCAAAGACAAAGTTATGTCCGTACACTAATATTAGGACAGATATTAAATTTGCATGAGAAGCAAATAATTCAGCAACTTATTTTACAACAAAAAGCGACATGTTCGTTAATTGCAACAAATATGTTTGTATTAAAAGAATCAATAGATGGTCATTATATTGAACTCTTCATTATTTACACCATCTCGGGAGTCAAACCACACATTTGACTTCTATTTATTTTTTCCGATTTATCTGTACGCCACATTAAATTAAATCCCAACAAATATTGAATATCCATCAGACCTCACCAAAGTACACCAAACCAATTTGATGATCATAGCTATTTCTCGCAGTGTTGAATCTTTGTCACTGCTACATATCTCTTCACAGTTGACATATGGAACCCAAAAAAACAAAAAAAATCAACAAAAATGCACAATATACGGTTCTAGAAAGTATATATAGCATGCGTAGTTATCAGAATGGTTCCACGTGAATGCAACTCTACATCTCTGGCCATCGATTTCAATATCCAGACGTGTAGGAACTAGGTTGTCTGAAGTCTATTAGCATTTTTGCATATTTCTAGAATTCTCCAGACTAACTTAGAAAACAAGAAAAGTTTAGAAGTCGTAAGAATTATCTAGAATTCACTAAAGATTCTTGGGAGGCAAGCAAAATAAAAATATAAAATAATGAAAAAAATAAGAAAATTCTAGAATTTATTCTACCATCTTTGTATGCCTATAAATAGGTGGTAGTGGACTCAAATGGAATTGTAGAGAAAGCCAAAAAAAAAAAAAAAAAATTCCGTCCATTTCATTGTAACAAGCCTATTTTGCAAACTCATACTTTAGTAAATTATAAATTCCTCCTTCAACTATCTAGTTCATTAAAGTACCTTCCTACCATTTCTATCCCAAAAAAATCTATCCCACATAAAATCCACATAATCACTTCTATTTAAATTAATTTATTTCTCTTACCAACTATAAAATATTATCAGTGGTATCGGAATTTTGTTCGATTGATATTGGAAAGCGTTAGCCATAGTACGTACATGTCATCTTCAAACATTAAAAGAAGCAAAATAAGGAGCTGTACATAAATTTTCGTCTTTGTTCGAGAATCATGGGAGCTAAAACAGCAAAAGAAGCTTGTGATAAACCAAATGTGGAGTTCTAGAGCAGTGAGAAGGTATGTACTTGCCGTCTTCAAATGTTAGGAAAGAATTTTGAAAATCTAAAAATGAAAGGTTCCGAAACTGCGAAAGATTATTATTCATAAATAATGAAATAGTAAATCAACTAAAATCTTATGGAGATGATGTTCTTGAAAAGAAAGTTGCTGAAAAAATTTTAATTACTTACACAGAAAAATATGATTCAATTATTGCAGCTATTGAGGAGTCTAAAGATATAGATAAATTAACAGCTGCAGAATTAATGAATTCACTAGAAGCTCATGAAAAAAAGATTATAAAGACATTATGAAATGGACATAGAAAACGCTTTTCAATTTAAAGTTAACATGCGGTTTCAGAAATATAAAGAAGGTGAGAGAAAATTTAAAGAAAATTCTAAAAATAAAGAAACTCAAGAAAAAGAAATTGATAATAGCGGCAAGTATCCTTCATGTAGTGTTTGTAAAAGAAAAAGTCATTTGGGAAAGGATTGTTGATTTAAAGGAAAATCACAATGTCATAGCTGTAAATGGACATGAAGAAAATTTTTGTCATTTTAAACAAAACTATCAAGCTAATTTCTCTAAAGAAAATGATATAGAAGAAAGTTTACTTTATTCCTCTAGCAAGGATGAATCTGAAGAGAAATTAGATACGTGTTATCTAGACAGTGACTGCAGTTGCAGTCTTGATAAAATAAAGAAAAAAATAAAAATTGGCAATGAAAATTTCATAGTGGCAACAAGCAAATGTACTATTGCTGTTGATACAAAAAAGGGAAAGGGATATATCAATGAAATTCTCTTGGTCACTGCAATAGATCAAAATCTATTAAGTATAGGTCAGATGATGGAGAAAGGATACAATTTACATTTTGAAGGAGTTTTTGCATGATCTGTGACAAGAATGATAAATTCCTTGTAATTGCAAAAGTTAAGAAGTAGGAGAACATATGCTTCCCAATTCAATGAAAATATGCAAACAATGTGGCAATGATGGTGCAAGTGGATGGATCATAATTGTGGCATAGAAGATTTGGACATTTTCACTTCCACGGGTTGAAGATTCTTCAACAAAAGAGAATAATGAGAGATCTACTAGATTGATGCAGTTTGCGAAGGATGTTTACTTGGGAAACAACATCGTCAACCATTTCCGTTCGAAAAATTCTAGAGAGCCAAAGAGTTGTTGGAGTTGATACATACAGATGTATGCAGTCCAATGCGTACTCCATCACATAAGTAAAACAAGTACTTCATTCTCTTTATAGATGATTACACTAGAATGACATGAGTATACTTTCAGTGCGAGAAATCCCAAGTTTTTAAGATTTTCAAAAAGTTCAAAAGCTATGTCAAAAAGAAAAGTGGTCGCAATATCAAGACAATCAGAAGCGGTAGAGGTAAAAAATATACATCAAATGAATTCAACAAGTTTTGTGAAGATGAAGGAATGGGACATCAATTCGCCATTGGATACGCATCTGAACAAAATGACGAACGGTTACAAGGGATAAATCGAAAGGAAACTTCGAAAGAAAGAACATTATTGTAATGGAGATAGCTAGAGCTATGATAATGGAGAGAGGTCTTCCAAAAAACTTTTGAACAAAAGCCGTAAGGATTGTAGTTTACTTATTAAATCAATGCCCGACTAAAGCGGTGCAAGATAAAACCAGTTGAAGCATGGAGCAGACGAAAACCATCAGCAAAACATCTTAGAGTTTTCAGCTACATTTGCTACACACATATTCTACAAGAGAAAAGAAGTAAGCTAGATGAGAAGAAGGGAAAACAAATCTTCCTAAGTTATAACTTTCAATCTAAAAGCTATCGAGTCTATAATCTGAGAACAAAGAAGATAATTATAGTCAGAACGTTAAGTTTGATAAAAATACTGCCTATAACTAGTAGATTGTTCAAGTAGAAAGAAAAGCTATCAACATCCTAACACAATCACAAAAACAAGAGGGTGGCGTTGAGGAGAACAATCAACCAGAGTCCCCACAGAAAGCAACGATAGAAGAACCAGTTAACTCACCAGAATTGTCGCCAAGAAAAACACGAAGATTATCAGAAATATACGAAAGTTGCAACATGATGATCGTTGAACCTGAAAACTATGAAGCGACTTCAAAACAACCAGAATAGAGAAAAGCTATGGACGAAGAAATAAAAATGGTTAACAAAAAAAAACACTTGGGAGCTTGTAAATCTTCCTCAAGGTAAAGAAGTCATAGGAGTTAAGTGAGTCCACAAGACAAAGTTTAAAGCTGATGGCTCAATCCAAAAACATAAACCAAGACTATTCGCCAAAGGATACTCATAGCAGTTTGGCATTGACTACACTGATAGATTTGCTTCAGTTGCACGTCTTGACACTATTAGGGCATTGATTACATTAGCCGCACAGAAGAAGTGGAATATTTACCAGCTAGACATCAAATTAGCATTTCTCAATAGCTATCTTGAAGATGAAATTTATTTAGAGCAACCTCAAGGGTACGTGGTACAAGGTAAAGAAGATATAGTTCGTAAACTAAATAAGATGCTATATGAATTAAAGCAAGCTCTACGAGCGTGGTATAACAGAATAAACAGTTATTTCATGGAGCAAGGATTCTATAGGAGCAAAAACGAACCAACTCTATACATCAAAAATCAATTACAAACAGTACACTTATAATCTCTATATGATGATGATATCATCTATACATGGAACTATGAAAGGATGGTTCGAGAAATTCAAGGAAAACAAGATGAAAACATTCGAGATGATAGATTTGGGATTGATACACTACTTTCTTGGAATTGAAATAACTCAATCTGAAGCTGAGATTTTTACTGCTTAGAAGAAGTATACTACTAATCTTATAAAGAAGTTCAAGATGAAATGATGGAAGACTATAGAAACACCTCTGGATAGCAATAAATCACTCAAAAAACAGACGACGATACTCCAAAGAAGACAATTTACAATTTCGAAGCCTAATTGGAAGTTTGATCTATCTTACAGCTACAAGGCCATACATAATATATGCAACCAGCCTACTTTCAAGATTCATGCAGAATCCAAGTCAAGTTCACTATGGAGCTGGAAAGCAAATGCTAAGATACCTGGAAGGAACAAGAGACTATGAATATGGTATTGATCTACACCTGACTCAAGACTACATGGATATACCAATAGTGATTGGGTAGGATCAGTGGATGATATAAAAAGCATATCACGCTATGCATTCACACTTGGTTCATGAATATTTTCTTGGGCATCAAAGAAACAAGCAACAGTTGATCGATAATCAGTTGAAGCAAAGTATATTGTAGTTGCAATGGCAACTAGTCAAGCTATATGGCTAAATCGCATACTTGAAGACATGGGAGAGCCACAAGATGAAGTTACAGAGATTTATCGCGACAGCAAGTCTGCAATAGCAATGGCCAAGAATCCCGTATTTCATAGCAGAACTAAACACAATATTATCAAGTATCACTTTATCAGATAGGCTGAAGCAAGCAAAGAGAGATAGAGCTCAAACATTGCAAAATTGAAGAATAATTAGCATATATACTTACAAAAGCGTCACCACGAGCAAAACTCGAGTTAATAAGAGAAATTATTGGAGTTACTAAAATATGCACCAAAGAGGAATATTAGCATTGTTGCATATTTTTAGAATTCTCTAGACTATCTTGGGAAACAAGAAAAGTTTACGGATTATAAAAATCATTAGAGATTCTTGAGAAGCAAGCAAAATGGAAAAAAAAAAAAAAAAAAAAATCTAGAATTGAAAATAGAGTCTTTGTATGCCTGTAAATAGGTGGTAGTGGATTCAAATGCAACAGTAGAGAAAGCCAAAAATAAAAATAAAAAATGCCAACCATTTCATTATAATAAGCCCATTTTGTAAACTCCTGTTTTAGTAAATTATAAATTCCTCTTTCAACTATCTGGTTCATTAAAGTATCTTCCTACCATTTCTATTCCTAAAAAATCTATCCCACACAAAATCCACTTAATCACTTCTATCCAAATTAATTTATTTCTCCTACCAACTATAAAATATCATCAAAGTCGAACTGCCTTACATAGAAATTACAACTCCGAAATCATTATTTAAGGAAAAAAACACAAACACAGTTAGAAAAAAAAAAGAAATCAAATTACTTGCCATTCTACTAATTAATATATTTACTTATGGGTGTATTTCGTAAAAGCCGTGATGCGTATATTTACTTACAGGAATATTTACTTAGCGGTGATGTGTACATTTCGGAAAAGCTGTGCACCATCTGCTACTGAGGGAAAAAAATAGATTTATATTTGTGATAGAACAATAAATTATATTTTCACAAGAAATATATTAAAACCTTATTTATGTAATTTTACTTAATTATTCATGTAAATAAGAAAAATACTTAAAATTGTGGTGCACCTAACAAAATTAGTAGTGATAATATAATTACTCTTTTGGAAATCACGTTTTGTCTCACTACAATATAAAAGTGACTATCACTTGGTGTCATGTGTCGCCTTTTCCCATCATCGTAATTCAAAAAAATTTTTGCCCTCCCCCACACGCTTTCTCCATTTCCCCACAAATCTACCCGTCACTTCCCTCTTTCTCCATTTTTACACTCAACCAACCATACATCTTTATTCTTCTGTAATTTTTGAAAAATCTCTGGAAGATAGTCGTCTTCCCAGCAAGTCTCGTGGATGGTTAAACTGGTTGTCCCGTGGGATGCTTGGTGCTGGTGGAACGGATGATTCTAGCCAATTTTCAGGTGTTATTTCCGATGACGTAATAAAGGTATGCATTTCCCTTTAGGCCTTGGCTTTTATTAATTATGTCTAGAAGGGGCAGTGTTAAATTATTTTGATAGTTTTGTTCTTTCTGAGAATCTTAATTTTATCTGTGTTGGATATATATGAGGTGAAAAAATTCCATCCTTCTCCTTTACTAAATGGCAACGTTCCCTTGATGGATGAAGTTTTCTTCTNTTGTTGTTGTCGAGCTTCTACTATATTTTTATAGATTGATTGGTGATTTATATATTAAGTATGGTGATTTGTGACATGTTTAATTTTAACATTTGCACTTTCTATGCACGCGCCATTGCGTATGCCCCTGTGAGCCCTTTCTTCTCTCTCTTTCTTCTTCTTTTTTGTTGTTGTTGAGCTTTTAGTATATTTTAACAGATTGATTGGTGATTTACAGATTTAGTATCGTGATTTGTGAGAGGTTTAATTTTAACATTTGCAGTTTCAACGCATGTGTTTGCTTTTTTTTTTTTTTTTGTTGGAAACATCATTTTTTTTATTATAGCTGCCATAGGCATTTTTCTTTCCTTGGATGTTATAAGAATGGGCCGGCATATTCTTAGGGGTTTAATTTTTTGTTTTTAGTTATGTAAAAATGAAAACTTCATATTTTATTAGTTACAATTAGAGTAGTGTTAAAAAAAAAAAACAGGTCATGTCTCAACACGGAGACGGGTCTCAGTGTTGTATAGAGCATGAAGACATCTCCGTGGAGACCTGGTGTCTCCAGTTTTTATACAGTGCTAACAATAACATTTCACTAAATTTCAGTTGCATGCATTGATCTGCTATTTAAAATTCTAACTTTGAACTACTGAATATCATTAGTTTGAATTTATTCAAATTAGTTTCATCTTGAACTTTGATATATTTAGTTTTAGCTTGGAAATTCGACGGCAAAATCTTGTATTTTTTATAATTTTAAATTTAAATGTTGTGGATCTCATTCTTGTTTTGGTTAAATTTTACCAATTTCCCATACAAAGTACTAAGGGTTTTCTCTTTGATTTCATGGTTGTTTAAAATCATTTTGTTGTATTATATTCATTGATTACTTCTAGAATTAGATCTATCAATGGTAAATTATTCAACCAATAGAATTTGTAGATTTTTGTTCTGAATTTTATAGTCTATGACCTGATACTATTTTTCATTGAGAATGAAATAGTTTAAAATATTATATCTTATCCAGTTTCTCCTATACAACTTACCAACTCTTGTTTGCCTGAAAGTAGAAAAAAATGATTTGAACGGAAAAAACATAAATATCAATTTTGTTTTCTTAATTTAACATGTTCACGATACATTTTACTTCTTTGGTGTGTATATGAATAAATTACTTTTCTAATGAGAACTAAATTAATAGAATGAGTGCTTAAATTGTCACATACATTAGACTTTTTAAACTTGTTTAAACGTTAGTAATTTGCAGAAGTTTCCACATTCTTTCCCATTACAATAGATATCTCATGCTTATAAATTTGCTCGTAATTTGTTAGTAATAGATATCTCATTACAATAGATATCTCATATTTTTCTTTCAGTAATACGAATGTTTCATTGAAGTTCTCATTTGGAAGTTACTTTCCTTTCTCTGTTGCATCAAAATTACTAATTCCTTAAACTTTATAATAACAAGATCATTTTCCTGCTGGACAAAGATCACGAGGTTCAACATAGCAAGCCAAATGCAAGGCTTGAGCGAAATTAGAGACCAGGGGGACCTCGCTGCTTCTTGTTTAGTAAGTGGTGGTGCAGAGAAAAGATCTCTGCTTCAGCTCCGTTTCTAAAGATTTGTGCAACTTGTTTTGGTTTTTTCTCTGGAAGCTTTCGACCAAGCAAAAGCAATGGCCCAAAGCACCAAATTTACAGCCATGAATAAACATATGCCGAAAGAACTCATATCTAAGATCGTTTTAAAGCTGCCCCTCCAATCCTTGCTTCGTTGTATGTCAGTTAGCAAATCATGGTATGTTTTGATCAAATCCCCTATCTTCATTGCCGACCATCTCAATTGTTCCCTTGTTTTAATGTACAGTGATTTACGAATTATATAATTTCCCATCTACACATGTATTACTTCTAAAATGATGTTATTCTGTTTTTTATCTAAAAAAGGGAAATAAGGTGCAAGCTACAATTTTCGATTCCAATATAGCAGTTTTGGAAAATCGACTGGTCAACGGTGAAATATACACTACTGCAATCGGTCAATAAACTTCACTATTTCTGGAACAACCAGAATACAAGAAATTCAGGAAGACCATAGTGCACTTCTGTAATCTACATATGTGTTTACTCCTTTTTGATAAGTTGCAGGAATACATGAACTCAAGCACAAACATTTGTAATTTTTAATAACTCACTTTAGATTCTATTTTGAACTTGCAAGTAATGGAATCTTTTCATCTTGTGTATTCATTCTTACAAGTAATAAAATATTTCAATGCTAGAGTCGAAGGAAAAGAGGAATGAATTTAAATATGTACTAAATACATTATTCAACTGATACAAGTTTTGCATGTTCACAAATTTCAACCATTTGCACTAAAGTTAAAACTTCGAACATTTAAAATTTAATTATTCAATTAAAACCGATCAAACAAGAAGATCTATCAAAATTTGAGAACATATATCCATCCATATACTCAAATTGACGTTCAAATTTAGTATAATTTATTCAATAGAACAATTTAATGGTCCAAATTTCAAAAGCATTCCAAATATATGAATCACTTCATAGCTTAGTTAAGTGATTCATCAATAAAATGACATTTAACTAATTTGATCTTACAAATTAGAAATCATTTTGTAAACTGAGTTCCTCACAATTACGTCCCGTATAATAAAAGTATATAAACATTAATAATCGTGAGCTTTCTTTGTCGAAAAGAACTACATTTCTACAATGTTTATACCTGTAAATTTAATCACATTAGATACAAAATATTATAAACTTAAACAATACATAACTAACTTTAATAAATAAATAGTTATAATGAGAAGTTAAATACAACGAGTACCAAATGTTCGTATCAAGAATAAAATATAAAAAGAAATGAAATGAAAGGTAAGGTAAGTCAATTCAAACCAACTTATAAATATCTTTTATGTTTACAAAAGATTTTCTCTCAAATTTGCACACTTATTTTTAACATTAACCAACTAACGTACAACGCACGTTCACCTCACTAGTAGTCTAAAAAATGGCAACACGTCTCAGACTCAATTAACAAATGCTATGATAAAATGAAATAAAAAAACATTGCATGACACGTTTCTTCAAAAAAAATTTAGCTCAAAACGCATCAAAAGAGGAATTGAAAATGAATACATGAATAACGTATAAAACTTACCTGTTTTAATTTCATAAAATTTGTACATCAGTCACATCTCTTCACAAAATTAATAGTTTGTTTGATCTCTACTTTTTGAAAAAATAGGTTTTGTAATAATTATTATTTTTTTAAAATGTGGTTACAAAATAGGAAAAAATTTGGGTTTGCATGTAAAACTACTTATTGAGAGAATGTGATTGAAAATTAGTCTGGGAAAAAAATGAGTTCTTATAGGATGTGGCACGGACACGAGCTAAATGTGATATTCTTTTGAATCTTTTGTATTTTGAAATGCTAAAATTTTGTTTCTTCGAAAGTAATGCAATATTCTTCTAGGATATTATAATACGTTTGAATTTTTGCTTCTTCGATATTCTTTAGAATGATTTTATGCAAAATTGTAGGCTTTTCGAGGAGAAAAAGTATTTTCCTCTGAAAATATTGCTGTACATAAATTGTACTTTTTGATGAGCAACAATACAAATTACAATACTCTTTTAAATTATTGGCAAGCATACACTTGTGCTTCTACGAGAGCTACAAAGTATTATTATTTTGTAATATTGACATGTATAAATTGATTCAGAAGCAATGTTTCAATGTTCTCTGGAATATTTATATGTTTGGGTTGTGATTTTCTCAAGAACATAAACACCATATGCATCTAGAATATTAATACTATATTTAATTACACTATTTGTGTATTTTTCTTCAGAGCGTAAACATAGTTAAATATTATTGTAAATTATAGTATATAATTTTACATGATTTTACATATAGGCACCGTTTGATACACAACATTTTCCATGGAATTTTTTTTTTCCATTTTCCAACTTTTGTAGTGTTTGATACGAAATTTTTTCCCTGGAAATCGTTTTCCACCTCCTATTCTCACACGTCTGTTTTCTTGGTTTTCAAGGAAT
>CAIGRB010030024.1:50119-76850 GCA_903798255.1 Fraxinus quadrangulata | reverse complement strand
AAATTATTTTAGCACTAAGAGAATCTACATATTTGAATAAGCTTAAAATTAATTAAATTTTTGTATCTATATGAGTTTTCATATATTATTTATTAACACTTACAAGTTAAAAATTTACTTATGTGACTATAAAATAGACGTTATTGCTAAAATAAGTAACTTGCTCTATTTTATTTAGTCAGTACAAAAAAATTGTTACATACGTATTTATTCATAAATTAATTTAATTATAAGTATATTATTAGTGAGCCAACACGAACATTTATACACACTATATACACATGCCAGGTAAGATAATCTCTGAACTTCAAAATAATAGCAAACATATTTTTAGACAAATCCTAAATAAGACACAACAGAAATGACAGCTAAAATAGAACACACGATATAGGACCTAGGAAGGAGCCGACCCAACAACGGCATAGGATATTCAGTTGTGAGTTTTCTCATGTTGATTTTTTAATTTTTAATTTTCCTCGAACAACTATTTTCTCAACTTGAACATACATCGAAGTAGTTACAAGCAGGAAGCAAAGAAACTCCTTGAAAATTTTAAAGATCCTTACTTTTATGTTTTGCTACGACATTTTAATATTTATAACCTTTTCCTAGTACAACTCTTATGTTATTTGTCTCAAAATAGCAGATATGCAAGCCAATTGTCGATATCAACGATGATTTTGAGGCTGTCGAAAGATCGATTTCCACTATGTAGGATTCTAAATGATTTGGCAGATTCTATTTCTTTTCCGCCCCAAACAATTAAACAAAGAACCCTAGCCTCGTTCATCTTCTACTTGAAGGAAATGAGACGATCTCTCTACAAAGGTAAATTTGTCCGTAAAGTAAAACTTAAGTTATTTTTATTCCATATATTTGTTTTTACACTTTCTGCGACTAATATTTTTTTCCTTTTTTACAATTATTTTTTGAAGTCCATGTTTGAGCTCCATTCTTTCTCCTTTATTCCCATTCATTTTTCTACGGTATTCATTTTCAACCACACATTTTTCAAATAAAATAATATTACACGCAAATCTAAAAATTTTCATCACTTTTCCACCACACATTCTCTCATCAATTACTATTCAAAAACTAATTCTTCCTAACAAATTGGGGGCCAAACACCCACTTATGTAATTTGTGTGTGTGAGTTTTTTGAGTTCTCATTTACTGAATTACATCATTTATGCTGAAGAAACTTAATTCATTTTGGCAGATAAACTGTAGTTTTAAGGTGCTTGTTCTTCATTGTCTGGAACCATTTGCGTTTTCATTTTTTATTTTATTTTATTTTATATTGACTTGCTTCTTTTTTTTGCTTGCCATTAACTTGTGGAACCGTGGATTCTTTGGATTTCATTTTGGGCTTTTTTGAAGACCTCAAGTAGTTCATCCATCTTAATCTGCAGCTATAGCCTAATTTTTTCTTCTATAATCTTGTTGGTTGAATTATTGTGCAATTACATTTTCCTACTTTAGGATCATTTTCACCTAACTAGTTAGGGAATTCGATATAAAACTGTTTACTTCGACATTTCTTATATATGTAAATGAGATATAACAATAATTTTACTTCTTTACATCAAATTTAGTTATATATTTTATATATTTGCAAGATAAGGATTTTGTTGACCTCGTTTTTCGCACAATTGATGTAGACAACAAATATCGGGTCCAAGGCATTTCCTCAAGCTAATTTCGACACGCGTGGAAAGATTGTCTATTGACAATATACTGTGTAAATGTGGGATAAGTTTTATAACACGAGACATAAATGTTCAGATTCCGACAACATATATAACTTACACGATAAATCAAGAATCAAACTCACAATCAAAATTGTACTTCTAACACTATCAGCAATGTGTTAAAAAAAAAGAATGAGTATATATATGATTTGTTTGTAATCGAAATACATTTTCATTTCCCCCAAGGCACGAATGAGGGAGACATTTATAGTATTACATGCGTAATCGTAACCGTTAGATAAGAGGACATGTTGCTTCATCTTTACCGAAACATCACATCATAGGTATCAATTTTGACTCACTAGCCTTGGTGCATTAAATGCCCCAAAAAGGAAACGGCCACTAACTACCCTATACTGACAAGATTGACATTTTTACTTATCACGACAGTCCAATCAATCATTCTAAACGGATTTCATAAACATAAGATCTTCCAACATGGGTCGTCACCAGTCGTAGTTGAGCTTCGAATTTTCCTTCAATGGGCATCGTTACTTCGGCAAAGCAATTTCGTTTGGACCTCAAACTTGTCTTTTAATATATGGGCTTCGGTAGGTCGGATTCTCTAGAATGTATTAAATTATAAATGTCGGATGCCACATGGCGCTTCAATGGGTCGGATGTCCCGTGTGGGTCCCTAAGTGACAAGGCATAATAACAATAATCCCCCAAATCCGTGTATGATTATTCATGTTATACGTGAACTTCTATTCAGAATCCAAATTTCTTTAAATTGCACTTCCTGATACAGTTAGAGTTTTTACCAAACACAGATTTGACTTTAATAATAAATCTAATAGAGAAAAGATTTAAGAGAGCGTCATCTTTAAAGTGGAACTAAGAGGTCATGGAACTATATAATGACACCACTAGTACATGGTTTTCATTTTATCTTATGCAATAAGGCTAAGAAGCATAATTTAAAATTCTATTTACACCTTGTTTGATTCTTTTTTTTTTCAAAATATATTTTTTTCCCTCTTCTTTTCAGTCATACATTTTTCAATAAAATAACATTATACACAATCCAAATAAATTTTCTTCATATTTAACCACACATTCTTCATCAATCTAATATTCTAAAATGCCATTATATACAAAAAATGGGGCTCAAACAAGCCCTAACCATATTTAGTATGACCTTCATTCTTCTTGTGTTGAATGACTAACGATTTCACGTGAACTTTTTTTTGAAAGTAACATTTGAAGCACCTTCAATATAATTGGTGCAATCATAAGTTTTTTATCGATTCATTCTTCTATGTATTGCTTAAAAGTAAAAAGAAATTCTTCAAAATTGAAATGAATAAGCACAAATGATATCACTCTTTAAATCAATGAGTTTTTGTCCTCTGTTTATTTTTTCAAAGGATATATATATATTGACGACCGATGCCAAACTTCGGTTGAGTGAGCATTGGCCTTGCCTCGCCCTGCCTATTCAACACTCCTAGGTAAGTGTGGTGGTTTTATATTATTTAAGACATGTGTTTCTACCTTACCATGTATTCAGTCTTAACTAATCTATTTATAGCGATAAAAGTTATCCAGTTGGGTTAGGTTAGGGTAGGGTAGGGTAGGGCAGGGGTAACTTGATTGAATAATTTAATTCGAGTATTATCCAAGCCAAACACCAAATATGATAAAAATTATCTATATTTTAATATAGCTTAGCACACGCACCCTCGATGTCAATTACTCATTTGATATAACATTTGAATTTCCATCACTTGATTTTATTTCTCACCTACTACGACTCTTTACTTTTGTCAAAGAATACGCTAGTAATTTCTACTCGAGGTCGAGATAGAACAAATACTTCAAACTATTTGCATATTTTTAATTCGTTTTTATACGATTGTAACTTGACTATAGATTTGAAACTATCGTCTTATGAATGAACTTGTTAATCAAGTTTTACATTTTTGTATAATGGTGAAGAATCATGAGGCCAAGATCTTCAATTCCAATCCAAGCCCACACAAGATACTTAAGCTATTTGGAGATCTCAAACGTATATAATGTTGGCAAATAATGATATTATCGTGCAATAATTTGATCAGAATAACGACTTGCAAAAATAAAGGATATAAAATGTTAATGGTCGAGGCAAGAGTTAGACTATTTTTTCTTAAGACGATAATGTCCCGCACAAATGCTGACGGTCTCCCAAAATACAATGACCTTAACTTGTAATAGTAGCACTCCAAATTACAAGCTCCGACGAACCTACTTACGTTTGTGATCTCTCTAAATTTGAAAGACTAAAATGCACGAAAATAATTTTTGAGATCGAAATGCAAAATATGAAATAATGTAGGGATGAAGGAATATAATTTGGAAGAAGAATAAAACCATAATTGATTTTGGAATGAATAGAATCTTGAGTATGATGACCTTTATATAAAAGTTGTGTCCAAAAGATATAGGAGTCGAAAAGTTGTGTCTTCAACAGACACAACCTGTTTGAACAGACAGTTTAACTATCAATCGCCATTTTCTAAAAGAAACCACGTGTCGCGCACAGAAAATTTGGGGAAATTAAATAATATAAATAAATATATTATTATTTTAAATAATAATAAAATTATATAATTCAAATATTATTTTACCAAAAATATATATATTAGTTTGGCCAAAGCTCCAGCCCACGACCCGTGCCGGTCGGACGGCGGCGTGCGCATGTAAGATTTGGCTCAATCTACTAGGATGTATGTTATCTCCCTTCTAAAGACTATTGATACCCTTTCGAGCCCAAATCCAAGTCAAAAATTTGAGCAATATAAAATTGTTTCTATTCTTCTAGTTTTCCGTTGTGTGATTGACATTTTTCAATTTCTCACTAATTTATTTCAACTTCAAGTGATCATCTTTTGCCTTAATTTCTCATTCAACGTAAATCGATTTTGAAAAAATAAATACATTACATTAATCTACTCATGGAGTAGAACACAATCGACTAAGGAAATCTTTTGTCTAATTAACGAAACTCACTAAACTAATTGATCAAAAGTTGATCAAACCAACTAATTAAAATCAAGATTTTCCCAACAAATAACTACTAAACGTTAATAATGCTAATCCATTACTTGTCAAAGCGGTTAAGGTGCACATGTGCACATTGAATAGACTATGACTTGTGGAGGGCCCCCCCAAAATTGAGGGCAAGATGAAAAAATGTACTAATGGTCCTTGATTATCGCTTCATTTACATATTTTCAACAATTTATTAAATTGCATAATTAATCGTCAACCACGAGAAATTTCCTAAACCACTATTGAATTGTCGCACTAGTTTTGCATGTGCAATTGTAGAAGCTAGGTTTTTTGTTATCTTTATTAGTGTCCAAAAAATTAGAGTTAGACATATTTATACGAGGTTCACAAAATAACTTGAAACTTAGACGCTATCGTTCATTGAAGACCAATGGAAGACATTGGACCGACCAACTCTTTTTTAAAAGTATAAGATCATCTGGCTACTGTAATAATAAATTGAGGACCAGTAGTGCAATTTGTTCTAAGAAGATAGTCTCCAGTGGCAAATTAGCAATATTTCTCAATTCAAAACCCAAATTTCTTATACCGCTATAAATATCGACGTCTCCACGCACATAAAGGTTTCTCTGCACACCGTTTCTCACACTGAACTAAAACATGTCAGGTTACCATAATTACCCGTCTGGCTACCCCTACGGCGCACCGCCTTCTCAGACCTATTCCTCCGCCCCCTACGGTGCTCCGGCATCAGGGCCGCCACAACCAGGCCAATCCTCAGCCTACGCACCTGTTGGCACCCCATACTCCGCCCCCTCAGCTCCTCATAACAAACCCCCAAAAGACAACCCCCATGCACACGGTCAGCCCTCTGCTCCCTATGGTGCACCCCAGCACTACGGCGGGCACCCTGCTCCACCGCCTTCTGCTCCGTACGGAAGTAGCCCGTTTGCCTCACTTGTGCCCTCCACGTTCCCGCCTGGCACTGATCCTAACGTGATTGCTTGCTTCCAGGTAGCCGATCAGGATGGCAGTGGGCTTATAGATGACAAGGAACTCCAGCGAGCGCTATCTTCTTATAGTCAGAGTTTTAGCCTAAGAACTGTACACCTTCTCATGTATCTCTTCACCAACACCAATACCAGAAAGATCGGTATGCATGCTACTATCTCTTTCTCTATATGTATTTATGTGTATAATTTTGTTAAATCTGTATGAACTTGTCATTACCATTTGATAAATCATCGGTCTTCATGCACTAGTCTATTAGTGGCAACTGGTCAAGTGGAAAATGAAAAACAATCCACTCTGTGAATTTCGTTCGCACAGAATTGTCCCGTAAAATTTTCTGTCGAATGAGTGCATTATGCACGATCTCCATGAATTTATTTCATTAATTATTTTTTGCTTAAAAAGGGAAAGCGAGGCGTTTCTTATAATTACCTGTTGAAGATCGAATCACAGATTGTTTTCTTTGAATGGAGGTACAAGAGATAAAGGAGAATGTACCGCACAATCGTGCAGCAGTTGAGTTGTCAGAAATCGCTTGCTGGTTTGCATTTGTCATTTTGTTTATGTATGGTGGGGACTGGAGTGATTAGGGGGGAGCAGGTTAGAATTCAGGTTAAAGAATGGCCCAGATTAACAATTCTGGAAGCATTGAACGGGGAAATGGTCAGGTGGTGTGAGTTAGTATTCGGGTTAAAGAGTGGCCAGATTAGCATTTCGGTAAGTATCGGGTTAGGAAATGATCGGGTGGTGCTGATCACCGCACTCGACTGTTGAAGTGTACATGAAGTGCATTTAACATATACTGAACTAGATGGAACAAAATAAGAGGCAAAAGCTAAAATCATGTTTACTCTTTATAGTACTCTTCCGACCAGTAAAGCTTCCGAGATATGTTGGGAGGATAGTGATTGCCTAGCACTTTGTTAGTCTGTCTCTTCAAGTTAAATTTTGTCTTCAATTTTTGTTTTTCATTCAATTGCACATTTTTGCATAGCAATATTTTACCTTGACTCAATTTTAGATTATAACATTGTTATAGGAAATTTGAAATGTCAACATAACATAGCTTCAATTAGGACTAGTCTTCCTTTCCTGGGAAATAAATAAATAAATAAATCTTCGGTCACTTCTAGTGTTTTGGTACAGAAGATTACTTGTGCTACACAATGACTTTCGGATCAGATATTTATTGTCGAAATTTATCTTTGAGTGTTTGGTGGTCCGTTTCCCACAATGCTTGTCGTGTGGTTCACCAGTAGGCCAAAATTTGAAAAAAAGACAGCTGACTTGGTCATCCATCCATGACAGGAATATGTTATAGCCGTTGATCAACTGAGATATTGTCACCTGTAATTAAAAAACTAAAAGGACTTGACAATGACATAATTACACATAATTTAAGCCTTTTGAAAACATGAGTTGTTGGAAAAGGTTGATATGCATTTGGGTGGGGGAAGGTAGGACACCTTCCTTCTTGTCTTCTTATTTCGGTGGAAAGAAGTGGTGATAATTACATAAGCATGTTGGAAAATTTGCAACTTTGGCCTGTGACCTTTGGGGTCTTTCTCTCTCTCACTGCGTTCTACTTACATCACATTGCTCTTTCAAATAAAACTTTCTTTAGGCATATGGAAAACAATCCCTTACCATTTAAGTTATTGCTTCCTTAAATTTCTACATAATTTGTGTTAACTTATTTGATTTTATCTTCTCTTATTTAATCCATTATAGTGTATTGTCTTGTACATCTTTATCGTATCTATGTCTGCTACGTTCATTTTGTGAACATTTTGTTCTCTTTTTTAACAATTCAATAATTATTAAATAAAGATAATTACAAAAAGATGGGGAAAGACCAATAGGATGACAATGATTTAGTCTTAGATTCTAACAGGGTAAATCTTTACAACAGTATATTCCAAACGATTGACGATTAGAAAGGGTACCACCAGGTAACATCGCCGTATTTTAAACTATATCTACAGCTTTGTCCCTTGTCCTAAGGGTGGCAACCGAGCCACGAGCCACTAGGGCTCGTCTATTAGACGACTCGGCTCGTATTTGGATGAGCGGCTCGTGGGCTATCGAAGGTTTATTTTGTTAAAAAAAAAAATGACGAGTTTGAGAGCCGAAGGTCGGCTCAGCCCACGAGCTACGAGCTCGTGACGAGCACGAGCCGAGCTCGTGTGTGTATGGGCCTAGCCGGCTCAGCTCGGCCCATTGCCATCCCCTTGTCCAACATATTTCCCTGGTTGGTTTTGCTAAAAATTCAGATTTTTAGTAGATTTTGATAAAAGTTGATGAAATGTATGATTGAAAAGTTGATCAAAATTGGGGATTCCATGAAATGTGTAGTTGAAAATAAGTTTGGAGAAAAATGAGTTCTGAAAAAATGAGGGCCAATTCTCTTTCGTCGCAAAAATTATCTCCGAGGTTTGATCTACTGTAGAAAAAAGAAAGAAAAGACGAACAATAATTATTATTACATTGCAAACATTAATTTTTATGTAAATAGAAATGGATTGTCAAGTGAATAAAGATGATATTATGGCATCTCACCGTGTAAATCCTCATCTTGTAATGAGAAGCATTGACCCAATTTTGAGTGTTCGACATTAAATTGACTAAGATTATTTCTATCATTAAAATTCAAGAAATTACTAATTATTTTGTGTTGATTTAAAGTGATTGGGCTTTGGAGACAATACACTACTAACGAATGCATTGTAGCAATCTAATGACTACTGAGGGTTCTCTCCGGTTCCATATGCATGCAGGACTCTACTGAATGCCAAAAGTTTGCTGAATGGCACGTGTGATCACGGTGATATTGTTGATAATTGATGGTGCAATTAACAGTCATTATCAAAGCTTATGAATTTACTGGACTTTTGTGAACTTATGGTTTACGTACAAGAAAATGCATTAAAAATTCGAGTCCTGCATGTCAAAAGTTTGCTGAATGGCACATATGATCACGGTGATATTGTTGATAATTGATGGTGCAATTAACAGTCATTATCAAAGCTTATAAATTTATTGGACTTTTGTGAACTTATGGTTTACGTACAAGAAAATGCATTACAAGTTCGTGATATCATAGAAGTATAGCCCCTATTTGGCCCCCATTAAAGTTATAATTCATTTTTCTCTTTCTTTTGATCAACCACACATTCTCCAATAACATAATATTACATGTAATCCCAAAAAAATTTGTTTTAAACATTTTTCAAAAAAATACTATTCCAACCATTATAATTTCAAATAATGGGTTTCAAACAGGGGCATAATTGTATTATTTTGCATTTTCATTTGTTAATTCTTTTTCTGTACACGTGCTCTATGAGGACATTATTTCCTAATTTTCTTAATGAAGTGTCTACTATGGTCCAAGAGGAAGATCTATGGGCTTAAGTAATGGTGTGTTTGATGGATATTATTGAGGAAACAATGTATTTTAAATAGTGATATGATGGAAATACGTGGTTAAAAAGTAGGGAAAAGTTATTGATGTGATGAGAAATATTATTAAATTGAACCATGTGGTTGAAAATGAGTTTTGGAAGAATGTATTTTGAAAGAATATGTGTCAAACATGGGCTAATTTTAAATTTGTAATTTGATTCTAGTATACCGCACTTCGTGATAATTCCTTGAATGGAGTAAGGTATAGTTTGTTGTGTTGTTAATTTCTGTTATATCTTAAACCAGGTCCCAAGGAATTCACTCAAGTTTTTCACAGTCTCCAGAATTGGAGGGTAAGTTGGAATTCCTTTTAGACTTAATTAGAGTATTTTAGTTCTATGATTGATACCCTTAGTGCATGTTTGGTAATTGGTTCTGGACGGGACTAGGTGGTTGGATGAACAGGATTTTAACTTCTTGTTCTTCCTTATTATGGTCGAGTGCTACTCTATCAAACATGCCATTACATTCGTAATTCTCCTGTGTAAATCTGATTAATTTGTCCTCCTTATAGGCAATTTTTGAGAGGTTTGACAGGGATAGGAGTGGCAAAATTGATGCGCAAGAATTGAGAGAGGCTCTCCTTAGCCTTGGATATTCAGTATCACCTGTGGTTTTGGATCTGCTGGTGACCAAGTTTGATAAAAGCGGTGGAAAAAACAAGGCTATTGAGTATGACAATTTCATCGAGTATGTTTCTAATGATGACTATTTAGATTTCACTGTATTTTCTTCTATTCCACATTATGTATATATATCTTCCAATTTTACTAATTTTTCTTTTTCCATGACCAGGTGCTGCCTCACTGTTAAGGTACACTATATTATGCCGTTCTCATTTGCTTTTTCCTTTTTCATGTTTGCTGTGCATTCTTTGACTGTTTAAGTCGTTTTGGTAAATTTTGAAGTCTATACATTTTCCAACATTGCATTGTGTCTTTTGCAGGGACTGACTGAAAAATTCAAGGAGAAGGATACAACATACTCTGGTTCGGCGACCTTCACCTATGAATCCTTCATGTTAACTGTTATGCCGTTCCTCATAGCATAGTGAAATTCGCCTATCTTCCTTGTCTGAATCCTAGCTCTTGATTTGCTGCAGTCTGAATTCGAGAGTTCTTTGTTAATACTTATGCTGTAATGTTTGTGAGTTCGTCAACTATGTGTTATTACTCTACGGACAATCGAGTCCACACTTTTTAAGAGTTCACTTACGGGCATATCTGTAATTCAACTGTTTTTATTCCCCGTCGTGGGGTGGGGTGGGGAAAGGGATGCCGTTCAATAAAATGTACTACTTGGATAATAAGTTAGCTTTTTATTTTGTTTGCTAACGTTCTAGATTTAGCTGTGTTATTCGTGATATTGTTTTGCTTATTTCTTTACATTTTTTGATTTTCTCAATTTAAATTATATAGTGAGATGAATTTGTATAACCGTGTTGTGTGTTATGCGCGTTCTTATATTACCAGACTGCATTTGTCTTGTACAATTGTGTTTATGACTTGAAACCTTGAACCTTACTCCTGATATGCATTGGATTTTGTTATCTTATATGAGGAATGCGTAAATGATAATTGCGTGAACATTTGGTAGAAGAAATAGATCAATCCCATGTTATGTTAGGTAGGTAGTGTTTGGACCAGACTAGACAAAATAACGTAAAAAAAAGTCTTATTTTTCATACTGCAAAATGCTATCCAATCCTAATCGTGCTATGTGTACAGTCATTAGAGGGGTGTAAATTTACACCCCTGTAATGATTGTACAAGTGAGTTTTTCCATCAACTCCTCAGAATGCCACTGACATTTGTACCTAGATGAGGTGAGGTCAAGACATTAATCGAGCTTGACATCTGGACTTTTAGATGGTTACGAACATCGTTCTTGAGTACAAACAAAGGTTGTCATGCAATTTTTATGTAGGTGCTTTGTTTGTCACGTGAATTGTTTTGTTAGTTATGCTGGATAGACATTAATTCATATATGAATGAGATGTAAATTTGTGAGTCGATATATTATTTTAATACAAAAATGAATTTACTTATGGTCCCTTTACATATCGTAGAGTTCATGTATAGTTTTGATACAAAGGTAAAGTTTATGTATCATTTGTGTAGTTAATTTATTAAGTGTGTCATGTAATTGCCACGTAAAAACTCTATTTGTCACGTGAAATTATTTCATTAATTTTGACAAACGGAAGTTAATTCATAAATGGAATATAAATTTGTGAGTTCATCTATGATTTAGATATCAAGCCGAGTTTATGTATGATATAGATTCATGGGATACAATTTTACTTTTCAATATTTAACCCTTCTCTTGGTAGGTATTTTGTGCTGAACATATTGTAATTACTTTATATCTACCCTCTTTTAACAATTACCCTCAAGAGCTTACATGCAAGTGTTTCTTTAAAGAGGAACGACGAGACAAAATTTCAGAAATGAAGTAATATATTCAAATATAAGATTTTACAAAACCGTATTTATGAGTTCCACGTAAAATTAATTTGTACGTTATGTTGTATTAAGATCCTATATTATTTATGCAATTCATATTTTCTCAATTTGGGATCTAACGGATTAGTAACACAACAAAAAAACATAATCACAAAAACTCCTTTGCGAGTAATTTTTATACATCTATGTTCCTAAATTTCAAGTATTTGTATCATTTAATTGTGAACCATTTTTTGACTGAATTTAACCAAAATTAGTCAGAATAATCCAACCAATCAATCATAATTTTCAACTTCTACTTTATTACAATAATTCAAATTTTCTTTTCTTATTTCTCACTTTTCCAAATGCATTGCACTACTATTACTACTATTATTATTTTTTAATTTTGTGTGGCCACTTGACCCCACAGGACCTATGTGGGTCCGCCCCCATCACATTTATTCCTTTTTATTTGCAAATTGAGAGAGCGCCACTCTTCACAGAATGGGTCACAATTATCAGATACCGACAATTATTTATAAAAAATTAATATATGAAGAGACTCCGTAAAATAGATATGTTAGACATGTCTGCTCTGTTTTATTAGCCAATGTTTGAGTCATATTATTTTTTTCATTCTAATTTTTTTATTTATTTTCAACCACATATTTTTCAATAAAATAATATTTTTCATCGCATCGATAACTTTTCCTTCTTTTTCAACTACACATTCTCCATCAATTAACTATTCCAAAATCCATTTCTTTTTCCATCACATCACTAACTTTTACTTTTTTTTCAACAACACATTCTCCATCAATTAACTATTCCAAAATACATTCTTCCAAAATAATGTGGCTCAAACACGCCCTTAATATTATTTGTATATTTCATTTGGCAAAAAAATTAATGACCGAATATTCATAGAGAAAACTTTTAGGGACTTGAGTAAAAATATTAATAGTTTGGGGGGAGACTTACTATATTATCCCAAAATCACATAAAGCAATATCAAACCCTAGTCCCCCGTCCATAGTCAGATCCACCCATTCAATCCTGTACAAAAACCCTAGCCCCTCTACCCCCACCACCGCTAACGGTGATTGATTAGGCGGAACGAATATAAGCAATGGCGGCGAAGTACGACTTGACACCGCGAATAGCGCCGCAGTTGGACAGGCACCTGGTGTTTCCTCTACTGGAGTTCTTACAGGAGAGGGGACTGTATGCAGAGGAGGATATTTTGAAGGCAAAAATAGAGCTTCTTAACAACACCAACATGGTCGATTACGCCATGGATATCCACAAGTCCCTCTACCACTCTGACGACGTCCCCAGCGGTAAAAACAGCACACGTAGATACGTTTCTATAACAACTTTTTTATTGGCTTCTGTTTTGGTTAGACGGTTATGAGAAAATTGGGATCTTTAGGGTTTCTGATTTTTTGGTTGCATTTTCAGAATATGTGCTCGTATAGGAGAGGGTTCTATTTTGGATGGACCATTGCACTTCTTTTTATGACTGCCATATGATAATTTTGGTTCTCATGGATTTTATTTTCGGTGAATTTCGAAAACGGGAATAAGATAATTTTCTGGCCCACCTGACAATACCACCGCCCCGTATTTATTTGGGAGACACGGTGAATTTGAAATTTAGATGGGGACTCATTTACCCATTTTTGTAACTAGTGGTTTATACGCAGGTTATATTGTTTGTAGGTCTTGGTTGGTCGGGTATATTTAAGAGGTGAAATTTTAATTCAGATGGTTCAGTGTCATGATTTCCAGTGGGATTTATGGGAATCTGAATCCCACATCCGAATTATGGGCTTCCTTTGTGTGGTTTATATAGGCTTGGGCTCCAACCACATTAGCTAGCTTTTGTGGTCCGACTCTTCCAAGTTCTATGACATTGGTATCAGGGCAGGCATTATGCCTTCTGGTATCGATTACCACTTAGGGTTAATGGGCACCTTCTTTATGTGCTAGCACACTTTGAAACACTCATTGGTATCAGAGCAGACATCATGTCTTCTGGTCTCGGTTACCTCTTAGGGTTAATAGGCACCTACTCGATGTAGACGCCGAGTCGGAAGCGTGGTGGTTTGTCATGATTTCCTGTGGGATTTATGGGAATTTGAATCCCACATCGAAAGTATGGGCTTCCTTTGTGTGGTTTATATAGGCTTGGGTTCTCCAATCACATTAGCTAGCTTTTGTGGTCTGGCTCTTCCAAGTTCTATGACATTCAGTTGACTCTTTTTTGAGCTACTAGTCTGAATATATACGTGCTTGCTGTACTTGGGGTCTTGTAGCTTGATTATGTGTTGGTATGTGGAGGGATTAATGTCTTATGTACGAAGATGCTTTCATATTAGCTCACGTCCAATTTGGAGCCTGGATTTAGAACTGTGAATACATAACTATCTCAAATTAGATATTCTTATGTGCGGGTTTGTGCATGTTGATATAGTAATAGTAGATTTAGGGTTGGTTCTTCATTTTTTCTTATATCGTTTTATCAACCCAACACTTGGGAATTCTGTCATTGGGAGCTTTTTCCATGTTATGTTATTCCTTGGGTCTCATGGCTTCAAGTTCAAGTCCATCATTGCTTTTTATCGAGACATTATTTTATGGTTTTAAGGTTCCTAAATTCCTTGAGATGCAGTGTGGAGGGCTTGTGTTTGAGTTGATTTCTGAACCTTTTTTTTTTCTCTCTCTCTCTCTTCTTTAGAGATGGTGGAAAGGAGAGTTGAGGTGGTGGCCAGGCTGAAATCACTGGAGGAGGCTGCGGCTCCTATCGTAAATTTTCTGCAGAATCCAAATGCTGTTCAAGAATTGAGGGCTGACAAACAGCACAATCTTCAGATGTTGAATGATCGTTATCAGGTTAGGATTCATATAGTTTGGACAATTTAAAGTCTTCTGTATTGTATGGGAGGGTATAGCAACTTGTCTATTACTCATTGATAAGACGTTAATGTTCCTTTGAATGATAGAGGTATAATGAAATAAGAACTTGAAAGCGGAGAGGTCTTATATAATTCACATTTTTGCAAAAAAATGTATAAAGCATAATTTCTGGTATACACGTGAGGGTGTCAAACTTCAACATGGTAACATCTTGGTCATTTCTCACATGGAATTTTTTATGTGAATGAATCATTATCCACATCTTGGTTAAAAACTGCACTTGTTAATTAGGTTGCCGAATAGTTGAAGGCCTATCTTGTGATCACTTGCATTAAATTGTCTAACTGATTAAGCACATATAATTTTGTTATCCAGATTGGTACTGAGCAGATAGAGGCATTGTATCAGTATGCCAAATTTCAGTTTGAATGTGGAAACTACTCTGGTGCTGCTTATTATTTGTACCAGTACAGGGCCCTATCCACGAACAGTGAGAGGAGTTTGAGTGCATTATGGGGAAAACTAGCTGCTGAGATATTGATGCAGAATTGGGACATTGCATTGGAAGAACTCAATCGCTTGAAGGAAATAATTGACTCTAAGGTCGATTTAAGTGCATATTATGATTTTATTAACTTGTTCATGGCTGTAACTTGTTTGATACAAGAAACTTGAAATACTGGCATGCAGAGTTTCTCCTCGCCTTTGAATCAAGTTCAGGGTAGAATATGGCTTATGCATTGGAGTCTGTTCATCTTCTTCAACCATGACAATGGAAGGACACAGATTATCGACCTATTTAACCAGGACAAGTACGGTTCTGGAAATGATATTTATTTGTGATTGAGATGAAAATCAATTTAGAGCTCCATCCAAATCTGTTTAACCAAATGCTTCATTTATGCATATATGCTTGCACTCTCGCTATTTACTTTTCCGCATTATCATATATGGTTTTTTCTTAAATTTACTTTATATATTCTGGTTTTTATTTCTATTCTCTACCCTGTCGATTCATCATATTGTTGAAAATCTCAAAAATGGAAGTGATTTTTTGAAGAAAGAAGAAGCATATTTTACCTAACAATCTTGCATATTTTATGACCTCCCCCTTCCTCTAAGTAAGACCTTGTGAATACAAGCTCTATCAGGTATTTGAATGCCATTCAAACAAATGCTCCCCATCTCTTGCGTTACCTGGCAGCTGCATTCATTGTCAACAAAAGGAGGAGGCCACAGTTCAAAGATTTTATAAAGGTTATTCAGCAAGAGCAGTACTCATACGAAGATCCAATCACAGAGTTTTTGGCATGTGTATATGTCAATTATGACTTTGATGAGGCTCAAAAAAAGATGAAAGTGTGTGAAGAAGTAAGATTCCTAACTACAAATGGTTCCTTGTTCTTCTCTTTACTTAATTATGCATTTTCATAAAATGAGGGATAAAGGTGGAAGTTTTTCAACACATTTTTGAATTCTAAGGAATTATATGGGCACATTTCTTGTTTGGCTTTAATAAATTTAATTAGCATCAAGTTAATTTTTTTGTCTAGGATTCCACCCCTGTACTAGCCCAATATATTATTATTATTGTTGAGATAGCACCCATGTATGTTGTGCAACCTTTTCTTCATATACATTTTCAGCTGTTAAATTCAATATGAGAACTCTCACATGTGACACGACTTCTGATAACTTAATCCTCTTTGTGAGTTGATAAGGACATCATATGCTAATAAATCCAATGCTCCTCTGAAATGCTGCTAGCTAAATTTTGTGCAAAGCTATCTTCTTGATGTCTTAAGCCCTTGTTTGACAACCATTATTTGGGAAAAACAATTTTTTGAATTGTGATTTTTAGGAGAGTGTGTGGCTAAAAAATGGAAAAAAAATGTGGGTTTACATGTAGAATATTTAATTGTGTGAATGTGTGGTTGAAAATGAGTATGTAAAAAAAATAGTTTTAAAATAATGGTAGTCAAACAAGTGCTAAATTGTTTTCATCTGTATTGTGACATCATTTATTTTTGTTTGATGGATACGTGCCATTTTCCAATTCTAGAAATCATGTCACCGTAAATTAGTGAGGCCATATTATGTCAAGATTTTTTCTTTTGTCCCTTCCAGGAACTAAGTAATCTAACCTGAGTATGCCTATTTCTTGGGCATTGATCTACTAAAAAATTGAAACTGATTTAGAAGTCTTGTATATTTGTTGCACGAGGCTGTTTCTACTTATCTTGATTTGCCAGATCTTGACTTTATGATTTTGAAGTCAGTGTGCATAGAAGGCTATTATTTTTCCTTGTTTATGCGCCTTTGTAACATGGATATTTTGATGCAGGTTATATTGAATGACCCATTCCTTGGAAAACGAGTGGAGGGGAGCTTTACAACTGTGCCATTAAGAGATGAGTTCCTAGAAAATGCTCGCCTTTTTATGTTTGAAACCTATTGCCGTATTCATCAGCGTATCGACATGGGGTACGTGCTTGAAGTTGTTCATTGCATAAGTTGATAAAGCCTGATCTTCATGTTTTTTCTTACTGCTTTTGGTTAATATGTAGCCAAGATGCACTGCCATACAAAATTATGGGGTTTATTATATTGATCTTCTTAACTAACTTCATTTTAGATAATTATACAATATCATTTTGAGTTTTAACATTTCGGGGTTTTCTTGACAGAGTACTTGCTGAGAAACTGAATTTGAATTATGACGAGGCAGAAAGATGGATTGTAGATCTTATAAGGACCTTAAAACTTGATGCGAAGATTGATTCTCAGACTGGAACTATTTTAATGGAACCCAATCACCTCAATGTGTAAGCTCTTCTACAGTTTCGCCTCTTGATGCATGACAGTTCTGACTTTTCTTTATACTTATATATTTCCAACTTTGACGTGGATTTTTTTTTTCTAACGAGCAAATTTTTTGAACTTTGTATTTGAGCCTTTCTGTTTCGAATCTTTGATTCCCTTTTATTTGAGAAAAAAACATTTCTTCCTTCTCAGTTACGAGCAGCTCATTGACCACACCAAGGCCCTTTCTGGACGCACTCATAAGTTAGTCACACAGCTTTTGGAACATGCTCAACAATCACAGCCTGCTCGATAGATTTGATACTGAAATTGCTTTTATATTTTGCATTAGTGAATTGTTTTTCTAGTCAATTTTGGATTTTAAGTGCAATTGAGATTATTTTATGTCATTATTTTGTTTACTTGACAAGGAATTTGAAAGCTGTATTCGTTGGTGATGATTCAATATGAACATGTACTCTCTTCAATGAATATAATTTGTCAGTGAGCACACAACCGTGTTACATGAGTGATGAAATGTTAAATTCGAGTTTCAAACTGGTTTAACTTCTCTGACACCATTCGATTCTGGTATAAAAATTACCCTTTTACTAACAACCTGAATATTCAGCTTTTGCCGTTCTTAGATTCTACGTGTTGTGCATATCAACTTCTCACTCGGGTTGATTGTCTTGCACCGAGTTTTACGCTCAACGTGATTCTACGTGTTGTGCATATCAACTTCTCACTCGGGTTGATTGTCTTGCACCGAGTTTTACGCTCAACGTGAGAAGTCCACACACGATAAATTGTTACCAAGAAATTTGAATTGACTGATGAGAGAAAAAATGGTTCTGTCTTTTAGTTACTTGGAAATTGGAACGGAGACTGGAATTAGAGGAGTATATGCATGTTGGGGGACGAATTCAAAGTTTGAACTTGTCTACTATACCCTTGTCCCGACAAGACAGTTATAACTTGCGCGTTTTGAATTTTTTGAAGGAAAAAGTTGATCGAATTCATACTAATGCTAACATTGTGACGCATGATTGGTCTATTTTTTCTCTCTATCTTCCAATAATTCCACGACGTGTTGTCTGCAAAATTTTCTGCATTTATAGCTTGATTGTATTTACGTCTTTTAACATTTAGATGAGCTAGCTGATTTGGCATGATACCATGACTTACTAGAGTTTCGAGTTGAATTTCCATTGCTATTCATTGATAAAATCTTTATCTTTATATATTAGAATTTTGATTAAATATGATCTCAACTTTGTGCTAAATATTCGTCTCTAGTAAATCTCCGTTCGGTTCACTTTTTTTAATTTTTTTTTCAAACTCATTTTCGACCACACACTTTATAAAATAATTCACAACCTTCGACAATTTTTCAAACACAAATTTCATTAACGTATATGAAAAATTATTAAAAATCTTATATTTAACTAAGCTCCTGTTTGAGAGCTATTATTTGGTCAAAACAATATTTTGAATAGTGATTTTTTAAGAGAATATGTGGTTAAAAAGTAGAGAAAGATTTTGAATTTACGCGTAGAATATTTATTGTGTGAATATATGATCGAAAATGAATAGTAGAAGAAATAATTTTCAAATAATAATTGTCAGACAATGACTAAATCAAAAGAAGCTTAAAATTTCAAATAGGTGATTCAATTCTACCCCCTGATAAACGTCGTATAAACAATACCTATGTGAACGTGTTATCGATTACTGTCTCGTCTTTAACGTTTATGGACCAATTACTACTGTCATCGTTTACTTTTACTTCGATTCTCTCGCAACATAATGGATACATTTGCAACCTAAGCCAATTCAAATCACGAGCAGTGCCTTCCTCATAAGGGCTCATGGGAAGATTTTTTCAAAATTAAGGGTCCATTTAACATCATTTTTCAAAACTTGTTTTTGAGATTAAGGTATTATTTGTGCGGATAATTTTCTCAACAATCATGGTACATGAATATCAAAGTTGATATAAAACTTGATATAACGTCAAGTGACATTCTATTATTGAACAGTTTAAAACACAGTCAACTTTTTCATCTAATCTTCTACTGTCATATGTTATTATGTTAAGCTTACTATCAAATCATTTGACAAAGTAGTTTTGTTCGGCTAGAAAAGCTTTTAGAAGAAGTTAATCTAAAATAACTTCCTCATAAAGCTCTTCTATAAGTTTACATGTAATATTATTATACGGAAGAATGTGTAGTTAAAAATGAGTTTTAGAAATAGGGGAGCTCAAACAGGGCTTAATATTGTTACACGAAATGTAAATAATTTTTTGTATAGTTGGTCTTTGTACAATGCCACTATTATTCATGAAAATCTATGCATATAAGGGAGTAAATTCAACCATTGGAATGTGAATTAGAAGACTCAGAGAGTGTTTGGTGAAGATTAAAATTAGATTTTTAGTAGATTGTGATAGAAGTTTTTGAAATACGTGGTTGAAAAGTCGTGGGACCCATAAAAAATGTGGTTAATATTGATTGTTTGACTTTGACTTAGATTAAAATCGAATTTTAATCCGGACCAAACAGGGGCTCAATATGATCAGAGAAGTCCAACATGCAATATACATCAAACAAGGATGACAATAAACTAAACCTTATTATCTAATTTGGGTCAACTATGAATCTCCGATGAGCACTCCATTACATTTATTGTTAGATGTACTGAACCATCTAAATCAACTACATCCTTAACCATCACGGCACCATAGACGGCCGAGATGCACCGATTTATAATTCCATGCACATAATGTAATTTGTTTGCTTTCCCTTGTTCCCCGCAGTGATTGCCTGTCTGGAAGATGGAAGATGGACCACATTTCGAATTATAACCCATTCTACACTCTTCAAGCCTCTATAAAAGGAGAGATTTTATAGCTTATTCTTATTTTTATATATTATAGCTTATTCTTATTTTCTTGTCTCCATGGCTGTTATGAAACTTCACTTTGTTATTGAAATTGTTCTAGTTGGGCTGCACTTAATGGCTACCATGGATTACACAGGTCCCCTTCTCTTTCCCTCTTAAAAGCAAGCATCGTTACAATACTAAGCATAATAAAATGATATCACAGACATGATTTTAACTTATTTTTCTTCGATAATACTTTCACTTCGCCTAAAAAACGAGTCATTACTGTGTACCTACAAGTCTACACTAGCATGCAGATTATTTGAGTATTTATGATTTCTGCATAACCAATACTTGCCTAGTCGAAGTCATTGGGACTTTGTATGAGCATTATGCAATCATTTTTGGAATAGCAAACATTTTTGGTAATCGAGTGGGACTGCGTGGAGCCTAATCATGCTGTACACTTATTTTATCTATAAAATTTGATTTATTTTTGTTTATTATTGCTTTCGTAAGTAGGGATTAGGCTTAATCCATGACATTTCATGATACAGTGGCTCAGACAGGAGTCTGTTATGGAGGGCTCGGGAGCGCGTTGCCACCAGCATCCGAAGTTATCTCCCTATACAACGAGAACAACATCGAAAGAATGCGAATATATGACCCAAACCAGCGTACTCTTGATGCTCTAAGAGACTCCAACATTGAGCTCATGCTAGGTGTCCCAAACACTGACCTTCAGAATCTTGCTTCTAATCAAGAAAATGCTAATTCTTGGATCAAAAACAATGTTATAAACTATCCTAATGTTAGGTTTAGGTACATTGCAGTTGGAAATGAAGTCAGTCCGTTGAAAAATGGACCAGATGGCACAGCACAGTTTGTACCATTTGTTCTTCCTGCCTTACAAAATGTACAAAATGCAATTTCTGCAGCTGGACTTGGGAACCAGATTAAGGTTTCCACTTCTATTGAAACAGGAGTACTGGGAAAGTCTTCTCCACCATCAGACGGTGAATTTAGGTCCGACGTTCGATCATTTCTTGATCCGATCATCGACTTCTTGACGAAAAATGGGGCACCTTTACTCGTAAACATATACCCATATTTTGCATACATTTATGATAAAAATATTAACCTCGATTTTGCTCTTTTTACGTCGTCTGGAGTTGTAATGCCTGATGGAACGCAGTATCAGAATCTTTTTTATGCCATTTTAGATGCAACGTATGCAGCACTTGAAAAGGCTGGTGGCTTATCTCTTGAAATCGTTGTATCAGAGAGTGGTTGGCCATCGGATGGAGGAGATGCAACGTCGATTGATAATGCAAGGACTTACAATACGAATTTGGTGAAGCGTGTAAAGGAAGGGAGCCCGAAAAGGCCTGGAAGGAATATAGAAACTTACATTTTTGCTATGTTTGATGAAGATCAGAAAAGCCCTGAATATGAGAAGTATTGGGGACTCTTTCTACCAAACAAACAAGCCAAGTACCAAATCAGCTTTAACTAGTTATAGATTTTAATGGCTCAAATATAAGGTGAATTATATAGTACTCGGCAGTTTACTTTCTAGTCTTGTCGAGTACTGTGTATCAAACATACTATGAGTGTATCAATTAAATAAAGGACTACTGCATAATTGTTATTTCTGAATGGCAATACAAACAGTGGACTATTCCATTTTCTGTAATTTTTCTTTTGCAAGCCATACACAAATATGGCCAATTGACATGACAAGACATTTACAGAAATGAGTTTTTCATTTTGATATGGATGATTTCATTCAAAGGGATGTTAGGACAAAAGATTGGATAAAACTCGACTGCATTAAACAAACAAAGAAGTTCAAATATTATTTATTATATTTTTCAGTCTCATTCTTGTGTACCAAATATGCACTATAAATGAGAAAGAAGTATAAAAGTATTATAAAGAGAGAGAGAGAGAGAGAGAGAGAGAGAGAGAGAGAGAGAGAGATGAACCGGCATCAGTAAGAAGTAATGTTCTCAACCAAAATTGTAGATCTCATAAAATATGCATATAAAATTAATTTTTGACTATATGTTAAATTAAAATCAATATTTTAACTATGGAGGAATTAGAATGAAAAATATATTACTTCTTTTAATAATCTTTGAAAATAAATATATAAGCATTTTTAATAGTTGGATCTATTCACTCTAGTTGCTCAACCACCTATCGAGAGAGGAGAAAAGGCTCAACAAAATGAGTGTTGTCAATCTATTTTGCCCTACTCCTGCAAAGGACATACCAGAAGTTCTCCCTTATGTGCTAGCACACTTTGAAACAAGCTAGACATAGTACGACCAAATGCTTTAGTAGTTGCACAAAAGAATACAAGTACTCGGGCATTTGAGTCCGAAGAAAAATAAGCCCTTGTTTGGTTTAGATTAAAATTCAATTAAAATTTCAAGTCAAAATCAATAATTAATTTTAACCGTACATTTTTTGGGATTCACAACTTTTCAATTACACATTTCATCAACTTTTATCAAAATATGCTAAAAATCCGATTTAAAATTTTACCAAATAAAGGCTAAGTAAAAAACATCTAAATCAAAAGAGGCTAAATATAAAATAGTAATAGTAATAAAAAAAAAAGAATTCACCTAAAATATAGGGATGGCAATGGGGCGGGGCAACCTCTCTCGCTCCTCGCCCCACCAAGCAATTCCCCGTCATGTTACCTATTTAAGGCGGGGTGAGGTCATTGCCCCGTTTACTATCCCGTTTAATTATTATTATTATTATTTTGAAATTTTTGATAATTAATTTTCATTACCCTCATTCATTAAACCTAGACAAATAATTTTTGTTATCATTTTCTATTAGAACTAATAAGATTTTGTGAAAATTTTCATTTAAAGTATTTAATTCTAAAAATAAAATTAAATGGGATGTGACGCCAATTACCAGTCCCCGCCCTGGGGAAAAATTTTCGACCTCGAATACACGATTAAGCGGGTTATCCCTACCCCGATCGGCCCGGGGTCCCGCGTGTATCAGATTTATCGAGTTTTTTTGTCATCCCTACCAAAATAATGATTAGCAACTATTCGACCCAAACATAAAGAGTGCTAGGGTTCAACATAAAAGAGGTAGTTCTTACTCGACTACATATTTCTTGAGCTTGAAATCTTTAAACAAACTAATGAGGCCTAGTTCCAAACTCATAACTAATTATTGAAACTATAGTTTTGGTTATTAATATTCATGGCCATGATGATCAGAACTAATATTCTTTACCTGTTGAAAAATACGAGTTTTTTAAGTTGACAGCCCAGTAATGTGACTAATCTAACCCATGTTTGGTACCAATTAAAATTAAAATTTTAATCTATGTCAAAGTCTACAATCAATTTCAATCATATATTTTAAGCGTTCTACAACTTTTTAATCACATATTTCATCTACTTTTATCAAAATCTACTAAAATTTTGATTTTAATTCCTACCAAAAAGGGGCCTAAATTCAAACTAGCTTCCCTACACTACTCATTACGTTTGACATGTTGGACGAGTCATTAGATTTAATCATGGAGAGGATGAAAAAGGTTAAACCGAGAAGAAAAAAAAAACATAAGTTGGATTACTAATTCAAATAAATTAAAGTTTAGTAACTTGTATAAAACAAACCTATAAATTCAGTGACCTCCGTTTAAATATTTCGGAAAATTTGTGATAAAATTGTAACGGGATATTGGGGGCAAGCCAAACAGGACAGGGTTTTAGCAGAAGAAAAAGGCGGAGGGGAAATGGCGGTTTTGCTGTCAACAGCCTCTCTATCATCAACGACTGTTGAACTGAAAATCAATTTTTCTTTGAACAGAAATATTGAAGCAAACTGTTTATCAAGATTTCAGCTTGGTACTGGTAAATCTTCTCTCTCTCTCTCTCTCTCTCTCTCTCTAATTTCTATCATTTTCTTGCACTTTGTGAGAAACCCACTTGCCAAATCAATCATTTGCAGGGCTGAATGTAGGAACGAAGAAGGACGGGTATAACAAGAAAGGTTTGTGCATTGCTTTAAGTGTAAAAGGTAGTGAAGCAACTGTTCAGAAAGCTGAGAAAAAGAATGGAAACGTTTCAAGAAAAAGTGTTAAAAGTTTGATTTTGAGTGAAGGAAGAGATGAGGATGAGAATTATGGGCCTATATGCCCTGGTTGTGGAGTGTTCATGCAAGATAAAGACCCGAATCTCCCTGGGTATTACAAGAAGAAGAAAATAGAAGTAACAAATTTGGGGGATGATGGAGAGTATGCGGATGACTTTTTGAATGAGGAATTTAATGAGTTTGAAGAAGAAGATGATGACTTTGAGGATGACATTGAGGGAAAATTGGAAGAAAATGACAAGGATGGGATTAATTGGGACTCGGAAGAATGGGAATCTGAGTTGGAAGATGAAGATGATGATTTGTTGAAGGAGTTGGATGGTTTTGCTCCAGCTGGAGTTGGGTTTGGTAACATCACAGAGGAGACGCTTGAGAAGGCGAAAAAGAAGAGGGTGTCTAAGGCGGAGAGAAAAAGAATGGCTAGGGAGGCTCGAAGAGAGAACGAAGAGGTGACAGTTTGTGCACGGTGTCATTCTCTGAGAAATTATGGCCAGGTGAAAAACCAGGCTGCTGAAAATTTGATACCGGATTTTGATTTTGATCGTTTGATTAGCACGAGGTTGATGAAGCCCACAGGGAATGCAGATGCTACAGTAGTGGTTATGGTGGTTGATTGTGTTGATTTTGACGGTTCATTTCCAAAACGTGCAGCCAAGTCCTTGTTCAAAGTGTTGGAAGGAAGGAAGGATGGTTTAAAGCTTAGTAAAAAGTTGCCAAGGCTTGTGTTGGTGGCTACAAAGGTTGATCTTCTTCCTTCTCAAATTTCGCCCACAAGGTTAGATAGATGGGTTAGGCACCGTGCCAAGGCAAATGGAGCACCTAAGCTAAGTGGGGTTTATATGGTTAGTGCTCGTAAGGATTTGGGTGTAAAGAACTTATTTGCATTCATCAAGGATATGGCTGGGCCTAGAGGAAATGTTTGGGTTATCGGGGCTCAAAATGCAGGAAAGTCGACACTAATCAATGCATTCGCCAAGAAAGAAGGAGTAAAGGTCACAAAACTCACAGAAGCCGCCATTCCTGGAACAACACTCGGTATCTTGAGAATTGGAGGAATATTGTCTGCTAAGGCAAAAATGTATGACACTCCAGGCCTCCTACATCCATATTTAATGTCCATGAGATTGAACAGGGAGGAGCAGAAAATGGTTGAGATACGAAAAGAGCTACAACCTCGATCTTTTAGGATAAAGGTAAGTTATTATTTACTTGTGCTTTAAGACTAATGACATCCTACAGATTATGGCAATTAAAATTCTGATAGAGAACAATCTGCCTGAATATTCAAATTATTGATTCGTATGAACTGTTATTTTTCCTTTTAAGATGACTTGCTAATGAGTAATAGCTGGTTATGGCAAAGGATAAATCATAAATGAACAAATAGCCAGAGTCAGAGATAAGCTGGTTTAAACGATGTCAAGATTATGTATTTTTGCGATTCTAAGCATACTTCCTTTTTAATCAGGATTGCTATATGAATCAATTCATTGTTAAGACAGCTATTTACAAAAAAAAATTATGTAGTCGATATGTCGCCTGTGCATAAATGCTATATCTATTGTCATTATAAGATGACTTTTTTCTCTTTTTTCCTCTCATTTTCTAGCACCTCAGTTTTTAAATAAACACCATCCATGTATTGTCAAACTTGCTTGGATAAAGCCTGCTGATCATATTTGGTAAGCTTAAAAATGCGTAAAAGCTGCTTTTGAGTAACTTTTTCCCCAAACATGTTTGAGCTGTTTTAGAAGTTACCTTTTTTTTTTTGAGATTGGGTGGGGGTGGGGGTTTATTAGTTCAAAAACTTCATTTTTAAAAGGTCTTTGCTTGCTTTCCTACTATTTTTCTTAAGCTTAGCAAACATGCTCCTAATACAGAATTCTAATCTTCTGCAGGTAGGTCAAGCTGTACATATTGGTGCCTTAGCCAGACTGGATCTTAGTGAGGCTTCTGTGGAAACAATATATGTCACTGTTTGGACGTCACCGAACGTCTCGCTTCATCTAGGAAAGATTGAAAATGCTGATGAGATCAAGAGCAAGCATGCTGGCATTAGGTTGCAGGTAATGCTTCTGACCACAAACGAAAACCTCTTAGCAACATTGAGTGTATGCAATTTAACTCTTTAAAAATAAAAAAAGGTTTTAACGTGTTTTCAGCTGGTAACTGAACAGCATACAGTTTAGCTTTTCTTTTTTTTTCCTTACATTTTTCTGCATTGATTTATATTTGATGTGTAAGGTTCATCTGGATGAATTATTCCATGATTTTATTTGTTTATTTATTATTATTATTTTTTTTTTTTTT
>CAIGRB010030024.1:32794-48304 GCA_903798255.1 Fraxinus quadrangulata | reverse complement strand
TTTTTTTTTTTTTTTTGTGCTAATTATTCTTTCAGCCTCCTGTTAGTGTAAACCGAGTCTCTGAATTGGGTATGTGGGGAAAGAGAGTAGTCAAAGCATCTGGAACAAGCTGGGATGTGAACAGTGTTGACGTTGCAGTGGCTGGCTTAGGTTGGTTCTCTTTGGGTTTAAAAGGTGAAGCAAACTTGATTCTTTGGACATATGATGGTATCCAGATTACTTTGCGGGAGCCTTTGGTAATTGATCGGGCACGAATTCTTGAGCGACCTGGATTTTTGCTGCCAAAGGCTATATCTGATGCAATTGGGAACCAGACTAAACTCGAAGCGCAATCCAAGAAAATGTCTCAAGAAGAAAGTGATGCTCTACTTTCAGAAGTACCTAGTTGAGCAGAAGCTGATGTACTAACCACAATCCAACTTTGAGCAATTGCAACTTATCCAGGTTTGCCTTGCTTCTGAAGCTTCAGATTCTTCAAGCTCAAGCATCTGCAAGCACACCGTTACCTGTTTTGTCCCCTAGAAGATGAAACATGTCGACTCCGCACTATGGTTGGATGTCAAATTAAATTCTGCCTGTTTTGTTACTCCTCCATCATGCACGTACGGTTAGCAACTCATAATGACTCTTTAATCCAATGTATCAAAGTGAATCACCTGAAATTACTCCAATGTACAAAGATATATGATTACCTGTGCGAGAAAATAAAACCAAATCTCTCTCTCTCTCTATACTGCTTGTCTTGAATTTAGCTCGTTACATGGATTAAAATCATGTTCCTGAATTGTGTTCCCGTAAGTTCAACTGTTCAACAAAGGCAATAGCAGCTATGGTAGTTAATAATGGTTTGCAATGGATCAGGGAGTAGACTCGCTCACTTTGTAGAAGTTGAGTAGTTAATTGACTAGTACCACTTGTCACCTCCTTCCCTCGATCGGGAGTTAGCTTTGGAGAGATCACCCTTTTACGAATGAAAATTTATGTGGTTTGTTAGTTTTTGTCAAATTTCTCTATCTTGTAGATTTTAGTTTGTTCAAAGCAACCCATGTAAGTTGCATTGCTATAGATAATGTTATGAGAACGACTCACAATGAACCGAACACAATGACTGAAAACAATTAGCCCTTGTTCGGGCTCCATTTTTTCAAGAAAATGCATTTTGAAATAGTAAAAAGTTAGAGAATGTGTAGTTAAAAAATAAGGAAATGCATTTTGAAATAGTAAAAAGTTGGAGAATGTGTAGTTAAAAAATAAGGAAATTTTTTTGATTTACGTGTAAAATTATTTTATAGGAGTGTGTGGTTGAAAAAATGAATTTTTATGAAAATAGAGCCCAAACATGGGCTTAATGTCTCAAAATTCATGGAGAACAAGTTTAGTTCGTTGTTGCTGCTATTGGTCACGATAAGAGATACTTCAAAGATGGGAGAAATTTATTTGACTAATACTCTTATTTTTTGTCATTTTTCTCCATTTGTGCTACAACTTGACTATTTTACATTATCTCATTGCTAAACTAAACTAGTGTCTTCAGAATATAACTAAGAACAACGTTGCTCTATACATAAAGCTACGAGAAAACAAGACTGCCATTTCTTGGCCGAACTGCAAACCAGACCCAAACAAACTACACTTCAGCGCAGCTGCTGGATGAAGCCAGAAACAGATTTTGGGCTAACATGCTTGGCCGGCACCCCCAAGAACTCGGAACTTCTCCATTTTGACACACCCAGATTCTTGATCAGCGCCTCAGTATTGCTGTTCAACCCTGATGACCAATACAAATTTAACAAGCATCGAGTATGGTAGAACATCAGTTGCATGTCAAAGGATTCTTAAGCAAAGAAGACGAGCATGCATCGTAATTTAGATTGCTACAATTTAAGATGTCAATTATGTTCCCTGGTTTGTGATGACACTTCTATTTGATCTTCGGATATAGATTGGCTTACTCCGATAGAGATAGCTATAGGCAATTCTGAATATCCAACAAACTTGATTGGTTAAGCTTTATGCATTTCCCTTCATTGGCTGGAAGTGTTCTATGCCCCCTAGGTTTGTGTTTTATTTTAAATTTTTCAATATTAGTAAATTCTCCACCTTCATCGTCATCTATAAAACTGAACAATGCCCATGGTCATAATCAATAAGTAGTGCTATTTATAGTCAGTAACTACAGTAATCATCATAAGTTGGCATCATACGTTACATATCATTTAAAAAAGTCAAATCATTTTTTAAATTATTAAAATTATGTCACATAGGTTCACTACAGTAGATAAAATAGCATTATTGAATCCATTATCAATCAAAATCAGAGAAAAAGGAGCATACCATTCTCAGATATTCCCTTGATAGCCTTGCTTCCATATTCGGGCTCCGATGATTGAAGAAATTCCTCAAATTGGGCTTCCATATTCAAGGTATCATCATCCACCACGAGGTCAATGTTATCAGGCAGCAATTTAGCTACATCATTGTTATCAAAACCATCATCCTTCACGCCAAATATATCCTCTTCCCCGTGCTCGCTGAGCCAATAATCACGAAACCAAGTCGAGGTCGTCACTAGATTCCACCATTCAGGCGAGAAGTCCTCTACTTGGCGTACTGATGCCGGAATGAAAAGAGGCGCGTTGGGATTAAGTGTTGATCTTCCTCCAGATACTAAAGCCATATTGTCTGTTCTTCAGATCAAAATAACATAGGAAAATTAATCCTCCCTTCTTGTTCTGTTACCCAAAGTTAAAATTAAATTCAAAACAAAAAATCAATTTTCCCTTACTTTTCTCATCCTGTAATCCTACATAAAATTCAAATTTAGAAAGATAAAAAATCAAATATTAATAAATTTTTAAAATCAACTCCTAAGAACAATTTACTGAAGACCGGCAAAATTTAGCTATCTGAACTCAATCGCAACAAATATTCTCTTAATCTATTCAACTAAAACGAAAGTCCTCAAATGATCAATCCGTTAAGGTAAATTAAAGTAAAACTGCTCGTAGTGCTTTTGTTAACAAGTTCATGGTTTAAGACGAAGCCTCAAAACTGGATTTGAATCAAAGAAAACTAAGCAACCAATTCAATTCATTCAAAGCTCAAATCAAAATTCTAATTTCTCACTCAAATTAAAATTTCAGCGTCAACAAAATTTTCACAATCCACAAAATCAATAAATGAAATTAACAATCAAGAAAAAGAAAATAGAAAACACGAATTCATCAAAGTGCTGAGTCCACGAAATAAAACCTTATTCCAAAATATTTTGATTTTCTCCGCAGTCGAACCCCGAGCGTACACGTAAAGAGCAATGACGCGGTTAGGAACACGCAAAAGCTATTTATAGGCAGGAAGATCCGAGCCTAGGAAGGTGCGGTCATGGAATTTGAGGCTTGGGAATTGACCGAACCTGCGCCCGGATTGACTTCTCTAGAAGACTCACTATCAATATTAAAGGCTTGTTTGGAGAGGTTTAGATCACTAACATGACCGTAAAATAGGCGTTGTTTACCAATTTATTCAGTGTTGAAATTAGTAAAACGTGAATTATTAGTATTTGAGAATATATATGTAATACTAAAGTAAGTTTGACTGACTCTACGTTTCTCGAATTCGCTTACATCTCTTTATGAAATATTCGTATTTGATGAAAAAGATTGGACAATACTAGATATTATCGAGAAAGAAAAAATATTCAAATATTGTCTATTATACAATTGTCTATACTACATACTAAGCCATTGTTTGATTTGGATAGAATTCAAATTTTTAGTAGTTTTAATAAATATTAATGGAATATGTGGTTGAAAAACGGTGAATCACATGAAATATGTAGTAATCTAACATTTGGTTGAATCGAAACAAGGCATAAAATATGTGCATTGCATATTTTGACAACTTTTATCGAGCATTTTAATAAATATAGGTTTGAATTTGCTGATATCAAAATTCGGTCAAAACGTTTTATATTGATGATATATATTCTACATAATTATCTACAAAACAAGACTTGGTTAATGAGTTCAGCATACCCATGAAGAGGTGATCGACAACTCATCTCGTCAATGGCTCATTTAATCGAAGTTGATGTCTAACAAGATATCGTGGAGTCATCGGTAAGATCTTTATATACAAACCCACTTATTTTTCCCCAAGTTATTCGAGGGCAAACAACAATTTCCCTTTATCATGCCCAATTAACATTTCCCAAACAAGCCCTGCATGTCAACCATGAGGCTATTGTACATTGTGCATCGCATGCTGTACTCCAACTTTAAATTCCATGAGACTACGAGGCAGCCAGCTACAAGGGTAACCATGAACAGTTGTAATCAACTGGTCAGATATGGGTCCCACCGCGCATGTCGTTGATGACGGTGAAATGGACGGTGATAAGATGGGTTTCCAGTAATCATACGTCTGGAAACGGGGAAACTGATTGATGATACGTGTTTTGTGGGCCCGTTACACGAGCTGAAATTCATGTCGTTCACATGGGTAGTTGGTTGGTAGATGACCTAAAAAATCATTAATATGCATTATAAGTAGATAATTAATTATAAGTAGATTCTTTATATCATAATTCATATTTAACTTCATCTTTGTCTACCCTTCTTCAAAACTTTTTTTTTTTTTTATTCATTTTCAATCGCACGTTCTTATAATAAAATATTTTACGCATAAATCTAAAAAATTTCCTACTTTTTAACAACATATTCTCCAAAAAAATCACTATTTCAAAACTCATTTTCTCTAAGAAAAAAAAACTATTTTTAATGAACATCAAACACGGACTAAATTTCACTTAGGGTACTAACTTGAGTTTTTCCTTTCAATTCTAACTACGAACAAGTTTTTTTTATCCTAAAAGTAAATTCAAGTTGACTCTAATTAAATAGGTCGTGTTGAGATTCGTGTATAGCACTTACATTGATATATCTTCGGTTAAAACCCGCAAATGTGCGGAACCATTGACAAGTAATAATAAAGTAAGTTGTGAGTTATTATCCTACGAGAAATAATAGTTAACTTTAGTGTACTAGTTATTACTAAATTCGATTAATAATAACAAAAATGAGTTTGATTAATTTTTCTATTACTTTTAACTACGAAAGCAATAAAAATATTTTTTTATCAAATATGTGATTAATGTATTGGAATTCTGAATTCTCCTATTAATTTTATTTCCATTTCTCGACCCATATAAAGTAGTGTTTTCTAATGTTAATGACAATTAATAATCCAATTTTATTTAATATTCTCTTGCAAAAAATATCAAACATGTGTTTAACACGATTCGATCATATTCCTAATCCTAGTTCTTAGGAAAAACATGCATTTAATAACAGAATTATTTCACGCGATTGCACATGCCATAAATACTATTCATAATATCTATTGTCCGTATGTTAAATATACAGTGTTCTACCTATTGTGAGTCACTCAACACTATGAATAGACAATAAGTTATCTAATTGATGGCTAATCATTCAAATAACACAATTTAAATGCATAAGTAATCAATAACACAAGAAATAATTAAATTAACGAGTCTTGAATTGAAATTAACACTTAATAAAGTTCATCATCCATCCAATACATAAAAAAACTTTAGCCTAACATTACCATATGAAAATTACACAAAAGAATAAGAAAAGACATCACCCGAGACAAGGAATACGATGAAAAACTTGAAAATGCCATTATTTGCTTTAATCTTCTACCTAAACAATGAATTCTTGCTTCTTGAATGAAATAATGCTTCTTGTGCTCTCAAATAATGATAAAAAGACCCCCCATGTTTTTTGACAGCTTATGGTATATATAGAGAGTCAAAAGATCGCATACCAAAAGTTTTCGAAACAAAATAAGAAAATGATTTTTTTTTCCAGAATTGAACCGTGTATGGCATTTTGTGACCTTGTGTAAGCAAGGCTTCCAATCCCATGCATACGCATGGTACAAATGTTTAATTTTGCAAATTTGTCCATGAACTTTCTTACGTGTATATTTTGATAATTTTCGACAATTTCTCATCTCGTTGACTTCTCTTCAACTTCAATTGACTCTTGGCATTCTTAAATCATCGTTTTGCATTTCGACCCATCTTTTGAATTATTGCGTTTTAGTCCCCCGAACTTTGTATTTGCTTCATTTTAGCCCTTTTCCGTTCTTTCTTCCAATTCTTCATCCAAACATGAGTTTTTCCTAACAAAAGCAATAAATAACAAATTAGGCACTAATCCGTCGAAAGAATAACAAAATATCATCATTTTGTACCCCGAATAAGCGTAGAAACTACACTTATCGATGTCTATGAGAACTTGTCTAACATTGACTACCATCTATATAGTTCTAAACATATTAATTCAATTTCACATTGAGATCCCTTTCCTAATGACTATTCGATCCATATTTGATTTAGTTAAAAACCAAAATTTTAATAAATTTTGATAAAAGTTAATAAAATGTGTGGTTGATTAAAACATTTCATCTGTGTTAGTTCCAGTGTTCTAAAAGTTCGTTTAAGCATCGTACAAGTTTTTTTCAAAATAAAAGGTTAATTATGTCTTTACATTTTTTACGATTAGATTCGTTTAAACTATTAAAAGTTTAAAATTTGATCTCCCATATATCTACGCTTTACATTTTTTAAAATACTGGTTATTTCTACTAATAATAATTATCCCCTTTTCATCTACTTTGGTTGGTTATCTGTCTAATGCAATATCTAGCAAGTCAAAATTATCCTAGTGGCTAATAGTCCCATACATTGCTATATAACCCATGTTTGATACCTATTTTTGGGAAAAATTAATTTTTGGACGTAATGATTTTTTAAAGAATGTGATATTAAAAAATAGAAAATTTTTTGATTTATGTGTAAAATTATTTTATGAGAGAATATGAAATTAAAAATGAATTTTGAAAAAATGAGTTTAAAAAAAAAATTAGAACTCAAAGAGTAGCAATATGTTGTGAACAAGCACGATCTAATTATACATACACATATATAAACACAGAAATGTATGCATGCACTGTCGGAATAAGTTTCGAAAAGTATTAAGATATTATTGTAATAAAATAAACATTTTGAATGTTATTGAATAAATAATAGGGTTTTTTATTTCTACAAAAAGGAATTATATTATATTTTGGAAACATATATGAAGTGTTTTTGATTGATGAATGAAATACAAAATATGGTGGTTAGTACATAAGACACTATTTTGTATGTCGGTTGAAAACTAATTTTTCTCATTTGTAAATTACAAGGTCGACATCTATTATGTTAAGGCTGTAATAGTTGCTAAGCTACCAATTGGGTTGCGAGTTGTCTTCACCTGGCGAGTGAACATCGTAAATAGCGAAACTAATACGCTTGGTATACCTAGAAATGTATTAGACAAGACTATTTTGTATAAGAGTTTGTTTCTAATGCATGACCATGCTAGAGAGAATTAAACTCCACTTTAACTTAATCTGCTATGGGTTAACAGTTGATATTCGTGAACTATATGATCTTTGACGTGCCAAATAATTCAAAGCATTAAATTCGTGAATAAAATCAACACATGTGCATTTAAAAAACTAGAATATTGAATAAAAGGGTCACGCATATATTACATTGTTCGTCCTAATTATGACTTTAGCTACTCATAATAATGAAAGAAAATAAAAAGTATAGAATTCATAATCAGGTTTTGAAATCTTGATCATGGAAAGAATTGAATTTTGTACCAAAAATATTCTTCAAGCTCAAAAGTTTTCAAACTCTAGCTTTTGTTTATTGTTCTTGATGATTATGTATTTTCCTCCCCCAAATTGTGTGGAACCCTATCAAAAGTGTCAAAATTTTGTATTTATACTTCTCCCCATGTTCGTGTAGAATGCAGGGTCTTTATAGATTAATAGTATCCCCACTTTTTAAGCTTATTTAAAGAGAAATTCTCCAAAGTGCATGTCACTTTTATTTAGGTCAGAATCAATCATTGTGAATTTTCTTATCTCTTGCTATTTTTCATTCCCAATAAGTGGAGCAAAGAAAAACAAGGAGATCAATTAGAAAAAACGAAAAGAAAAAAATCAAATAAAAGCAAGAAATAATTAAAACCAATATTAAATAAAAATAGTTTCTGACAACGGCGCCAAAAACTTGTTGTCGATTTTTATATATCACAAGTGTACTAATTATAACAAGTAATATAGTGGACCAATGAATCCGAATAACATTCACACGAGAACTACTATCTAACAATTGGTTAAATTATTCATAACTTTAATTTGATCGAAAAAAAAATAAGGTTTGTTATTGGCGTTAAAATTATTCTAACTAAACTAAATTATCTAATATATACAATTTATCGAATTTTAGTTTTAAAAGTATGAATGTGAATACTAGTACTTCCAATTTTACCCATGGATCCCCTTTAATTTGCTAATTAAAATTCATTATTATTGTAGTATTCGGTCTAATTATTCTAAAATATTCAATTTACCCCTCTCAAGCTCTCATTGAATTTATTTAACTAATTTAATTTCATATCTCTTTGTGAATCAATTTTAGTTAAACGAAATATTAGTTCTAAAAATTTATCAAATGACCGCAATAATTGATATATGTATCTCTATATGATATACTAAATTATCGAATTTTACTATATGATCTAAATGTAAAACTCATCTCTCGATTCGTAATAGATTCACAAAATCATTGAATAATTGGCCAAAGAATTCAAAGAATTAAATTCACGAATAAAATCAACACATATGCATTTAAAGAATTAGAATTTTGAAAAAAGAAATAAATGATTGCACATAGATTACATTTTTGCTCTAATTATGAATTTAGCTACTCATAATAATGAAAGAAAATAAAAAGTATATAGTTCATAACTAGGTTTTGAAATCTTGATCGTGGAAAGAATTAAATCTTGTGCCAAGAATCTTCTTCAACTTCAAAAGTTTTCAAATCCTAGATTTTGCTTTTTGATCTTGATGATTATATATTTTTCCCCCAAATTTTGTGAAACTCTCTCAAAAGTATCAAAAACTTATATTTATATTTCCTCCTACGTTTGTGTTAAATTTAGTGTCTTTATGAGTTTCAAAACAGGCAAAAAAAACATGCCCTAGATACATTAAGGTGATGCCTCGGCACCATAGGAGTGGCGCGCAACTCTGTATTGTGGAACTTTGTGAAGCTACAGCACAACCTTTTAGGTGAAAATTTACACTGCACTTCTTTTAGTACTTTTATCATAACTTTCACATCCGATATCCGATTGAGACGATTCAAATTAGGTTGTAAAGATAACTCAAAATACTATAAATTTACTTGAAATAGCTTTTCCCAATCCGAAAGTTTACTAGGTTAAATATTACTCATTTTTTACTTCTAATTACATCTAATTGACCCTTAACATTCTCAAATCTTTATCACGAGGCTAGAATAACTTTCGAATAGTTACACTTTAATTCTCAAACTTTGAATCTTGCCCATTTTCACCAATTTTATCTTCTTCTTTCAATTCAACTTCATTTCGTCGAGTGTCACCTAATAAACAAATTATATAATAAATTAAGCTATAATTGTTCAAATGAACTAATAAATATCTATATTTTTAGGTCAAAATAAGTATATAAAATATACTTATCACCTACAAATGGTCAAAGCATTTGAGAGAAGCTAAGTATGATAAAAGTTGAAGGAAGTCACTGCAAAGGGAAAAATTCTACTAGCACGCTATAGATAAATAATGCAATTTTTTTATGAACATGAAATAGAAAATCATATTTGAAGAAAGAGTAATGCTACTTATTACTAGTGTTGCTCATCATCGATATAGGTGACAGTGAAGTTTATTGTTGTTGAACGTAGATATATGCATTTGTCATTATTATTGTTGACGATTTAAATATTATTGAAACTCTTGAACAGCTTCCAAATACGGTAGATTACATTTAAAGGATTCTGTTCGAATAAATCCCGTAAGTGTACGGGTTCGTTGTGCAAGTAATAAATGTGATGAGAATGAGTTATNTAGTTTCTATTTTTCCATTTATGTGCAAGTCAATGTGTGATAATAAAGTTGTATTTAAACAAGGCCAGGGAGACTTGAGTTTTGGAGGTTAAAAAAGATAAGAGTTTGAAGTCTTGCTGCCTCACTTTTAAAAGATTAGAAGAAGCAACAGGAAATTCTTCACAACATTTTTACTAGGAAGTTAATAGATAATCTGTAAATATGAATCCACATCTAAGAACAATCATCAATATATTGCATACAACAGCACTGATGCTCAAATCAGGTTTCAATATTATTATTTTGGACAACATGTTCTATCCTATACAGTACATATCGGACTCACATATTTTTATGGTTATAATATTTTCTTCTATATAAGATCATCATCTGATGCATTAGAAAACAAATTGTCCTCACAATATCCCTAGCCAAATATCTTCAAATTTAAATTTAGATACCATCATCATTTCCTTACACAGGTGTATATAACACAATCATGGTTCTTCAAATTAGAAAATACGTCAGATGCATAGGTGTGAAAAATACCTCACAATACTAATGAGTTACAACTTCAACCAAGTTTGTTCACATTAAAAAATTCATAAGTATCATAGGTAAAGTCTCAATCATAGATGTGCCTGATGCATTTATCTTGATGTTATCTTATCAACATGTTAATTCCTTATTAGAACTTGTAGAACACAGTCTAATCTCTAGTGGGAATTTCAAAAATGCATTAAAGAGTAAGATCACACATGTACTTATATTCAGCAACTATAAGGAATGTACACTCACATAAAGATCATGTTCTGCATAGTCAAAAGCTAGATAAAGTGACATATCTGCATGATTGATATGCACATTCGCGAGCTTTACTACATTCTCATGTGAGATCTCCCGAAGCAACTGCATCATAAAACCCATAAAATATTTTACTACCCAGTGAAAAAATCCTAGATAGAAAAAGATTCAGAAAAATGAAGAGGAAAACAATTGAGATGTACAAAGAATTCACAATGTAAATATTTGATTCCAAAAGTAAGAACGAAAATAAACATGATCAGCATGCATCAAAAAAAAATTGTTGATGATTTATAAGCTTAGCAGTAAACAAATGTTACGAGAAATCAATAAATTTTAGTTCTCAGCAAACAGAGCCTCGTGTCATTCAAAATTAATATGTTTTCAAGACCTACATGAACGAAACTGGTCCCAAAAACAGATAGGAGAATGACCAGTTCGCTAAGTGTGAAATAAGAGGCTATGAAGCGTGGCATTATTCCAGGTCAGTTTATCCATTCTTCTTTCTCCCCAGGTGGAGGGGAATGGTTAAGTGACACTCTCAGCGTCTTTTTTGGTAAACAGAATGTTTATCCAGGTGCCTTAGTCTTGCCTAACCGGTGTTTCATGAAACTTTTCTGACCAATCAGAATCCAAAAACCCCACCAACTCTTTCTTCTAAAAATATTTGTTCTTACCCGGATTCCACTTATAAATCAACATTAAGAGCATGACTGGCTTAGTTTAAATCTACCAAATTCTAACTTCTGTGACAGCATGAATGGTGATACTGCCAAACGAAGCCAAAAAAGAAAAATTTGCTTCTTTTGTATCAAAACAAACAAGCTCTAATGAGTTAAAAGAAATTAATACTCTACCTGCGCATGAATACATATACATATACAGGTAGACACGTGCACACAGCCACACAAACATGGGGGTTTACCATAATTTCACGAATAGCAGTGGGGGAGACGCCATCGCCATCCTTGGACTGCTTGAACTTCTTGATTGCAATGGGTTTCGAGCGATTCGACTTAACCTTCGCCAAGAAAACCAACCCATAAGTACCCTCCCCGATTTTCCCAATCACGTCGTACTGCTCTAGCCACTCCGGCTTGTTAGTACTGCTATTGTTAGAATGGGAATTCGGATTATTTGCTCTTCCATCCCCCATGTTCAATATAGTGAATGAATCCAGTAAACAGTGCTTCAATTGGAGCTGTAGATAATGAAATTGATGAGACTGAAATCCCTAAATTCGGAATCGTTGCTCAAGTCAGCCAATCGGGAGCTTAAACAGAGAAATGTGTACTGTTTCGAATCGTTTGATTTCTTCTCTCTCTGGTTTTGTTATCGCCTGACAGGACATAAAGTTTAGGTTCGTTGTGCGACTTTGTAGAGTTTTATAGAATTTGTCTTTAAGTAAAACTTCCCATTTAAAAAATAAAATTCACTTTGATTTATATGAAACTTTGAAGATTTTTATATTTTAAAATAAAATTCATTTTAATTCACTTTGATTTGTATGAAACTTTGAAGATTTTTATTTAAAAATAAAATTCAATTGAATTCTCACATAAGAGATGAAGAATTGATCCCTACCATGTGAAATAAAATTATGGGTGTCCAAAATTTGATAAAATCAACATGTGTTTCCTTTTTCTTTTTTTTTACTTATTTGTTTTATGAGTGTGAATTATTAAAGGTATGTGCGTGAGACACAAGCTATTAATTAATCTAGTTTCATATTCTTTCTCTAATATTCATATAATGGGGGTGTTATAAATATTATAGTTTGATGTCTATAACCTATATTTACCCTCGTAAATATATGATTTTACTCTCCTATATTACGAATTGTATACGAAACTCTTGTAGATCGTAACAACAATATTTGTTTTCAATGAAATGGTATTGAATTAAAAAGCAGTTGATCTTGTATATTTACATACTAAATAAAATGAATTTTAATTAACTGTATAAGTTCATATGAGTCGGTATAAATTTTGAACAAAAAAAAACAGAGAGAATAGAACTTAAATTTGGTAACAAGTAAAAGAGAAATAAAGTGAAAATGATATTTGACTTGAAAATTTCAAAGAGAGATAAATAGAGTGAATAATAAGTATGACAAAAAAAAAAAACATAAAAAAATAAAAAATAAAAATTCACGTGTCATCAATTGAGTGAAGAGTTCTACCAAATGTACATATATCTCATTGAAATTGTTGATAGTATATTTAAGTGGATAAATACCGGTTTAACGAGTAAAATATTGACAAATAGCGTATTTATAGCATTGATACCGTATTTACAAGATCGATACCGTATTTATAGGATACAAATCGTATTTGTAGGTCAGATACTGTATATGCAAGATAGATACCGTATATGCAATTTAGTGAATTTACAATTTACACATACCGTATATGCAAGTAACAGAGAGACCGTATTCACATGTAACAAATACCTTATTAACAACTTATCAAAAGAATAGAGCAAATAATTTTATTAACTGTAATAAAATAATAAAACAAATAATTTAAATTACAATAAAATAAATTTCAAATAGAGGCATGTGCGAATACAATTTTCTTAAAATAGATTCACCCCCTCACTGTACGTGTTTGATATTTAATTTGAGCGTCTGCTTCACAAAATACAACGATAAAACAGTAAATTTTGAGCACTACAGATACTACTTTGACGTTCTGATTCAGTGTCTGAATAATACCACCTCCAATATTCAAATAGAAATTAAAATGTCAGAACTCGAACTGTATGCAGAAAAGTTTTTTTCGTGTATTTTCAAATGAATTCGTGTGTGTTTAAAAAAGTGAAAAAGAGACATATAAAGACTTAGCTTTTGAGAACGTAACTTGTCTATTCACTTAATGACAATTACCACAAGAGTTTCAACAGTTTCAGAAAATGAAAAATTAGTTGAATAAAACAAAAATGTAGCAAAATATGGACACTCCTAAGGAGCCAATTCTGCTCATTTCGATCCGACGTTCATATACGCAGGTCGCGTTTGCACACAAGTTTAAGGTCCAAAGCCTATTTCGATCAGTGATTTGCACCTCCTTGCGCGCACGTGGAGAGAGCCTATATGCTACACATGATTACACAATTCCAAAGTGCAACCATATTTAAAGTGATTTTTGTTTTCATCAACTTCCTACGTGGGACAAACGCATTTCTAATTTTTCCATCAACACAAACTCCTTTTAATTGTCATACTTTGAGTTTCAATTTCTCATTTGCCCGAGCATCAATTTTGGCAAGTAAATACATGATTCGATGTACTCATGGAGAAGAACACAGATTAATCTCTATCTTCTAAAATATTCAAAAGGGTCCCACTCAAAACTCATAACAAAGTCAACCACATACTCATTTTTCCAACAATTTTGCCAACGGAAGCTTCTATCGAAAAGATGGCAATTTTTCCTTAAACTTAGCATTCAACTTCTACAAATTTGTAATTTGAACTTTGAAAGACTACAATTGACTCGTCACGAATTACTTCTAAGATTTTACTTGTGTAATAAGATTACTTCAAAAGTTCTATCTAATAGAACATGTAACTTAAAAATAAGTTAATCATTCGCACTCGTTGAATGCATCACGTTATGTTAGATAAGAATTAATTTAATCATATCTAGTATTTGGTGCAAATCAATAATACCCAATTTTATGAGCAGTGCTATGGGTACATAGCACTATACATAATGGTTTACATAAAGGTCACATGGCAGCCTCCTATTGCGCCCAACCCCCCCAATAGAGAGCCACCGTGTGGTATTTATGTCAAATACTATGTGTACTTTTATATACACATAGCATAGTCCCAAATTTATTTAGAGAACTTATCCTTCTTTAAACAACTGAATTAAAATAATAAACTTAATGTATTTAGAATGAGTTTTAGACTGAAGTACTATTACAATGTGATGAATTTGAGAGAGAGAGAGAGAGAGGTAGTTTAATTTGAATTCGTTAACCTTATTCAAAGCATGTTTGAGCCCTATTTTTGGAAATAATTCATTTTGAAATAGTATTTTGGTGAAAATGTGTTTAAAAAAAATAAGGAATAGTTTTAAACGGGTGATCAAAAGATTTAATTACTATGCGTATTTTGGTGGTCATTACTTTGAGTTTACATATAATATTATTTTATAAAAAATGTGTGATTAAAAATAAGAGAGAAAAATAATTTTGAAAATAATGTGTACCAAACAAGGGCTTAAAGTAAAATTTTTATAAGTGAATTTTTTTTTAATGTATAAGTGAATTTATTTATATGGAAATTAGAAATTTAAAATAAATAACTTTTTATTGATTAACATTTAAAATAAGTAAGTTATTTATCTTGATAATAACGTGTAATTACTTGTTAAAAAATGTAATATTTTCACTTAAAAATAAGGTTGTTTTTGATAGACAAGTTTTTCCATGCAATTAGGAATTTATTTTCCATTTCTTACCAAATGACTTGTTTGATAGACAAGTTTTTTTTTGACAACTACTCTTCCTCTTATTGCCCACACGTGCACCAATGCCTTGAAATTAAGGAATTCATTTTTCCAACTTTTTTGGTGAGAAAACTGAATTTCAGGTTTTTGATTTATTTATTTTTTGTAATGGAAACAAATTTCATAATCAATTGTAAAAAAAAAAAAAAAAAAAAAAAAAA
>CAIGRB010030024.1:8315-32754 GCA_903798255.1 Fraxinus quadrangulata | reverse complement strand
TTCACTTTAATGGATAATTTTCATATAAAACAAAGTCAAACGAACACTAAATTTTGATGAATTTTTTATTTTTTTTTTAATTTTTGGCAATGGAAACAAATTTTATAACCAAAATTTTAAAATTTTTCAGATGAAATATTATACCAGTCAAACACACTTAATTAACAATTTCCTGCAAAACAATTTCTAGGTAATTAATTCATCTGGAATTCATTTTATTTTCACCCATTTTTCACCATTACAATCAAACGGACCTTATGAGGAAAATAGTTATCCAAACATATTTATCAACAAGATGTTTTTTTTTTTTTTTTGGTTTGATTAATTAAAAGTTGAAAAATAATTTTAATATCTTTGTAAGCCTAGACAAAAAAGTCATCATAATTTTCGTTTCTCTCCCCCTTATACGTTATTCTACATACAATGCACCTATTTGACAATTATTAAAATAATTTTTTTAAAATTTATTTTTATCACACATTCTAACAATAAAAATATTTTATACGTAAATTAAATTTTTTTTTTTAACTTTTTAATTCATAATTCTAAAATTCATTTTCGCCAAACAGTTCATTTAAAATTTAAATGGTTGTAAAAAATGGGCAATGTAACACCAAACTTCTTATTTCAGTAATTAATGCGTATACTCAATAAATTCATTACATTTATCCTTCCTAATCCATAAAGGATTGAAATGGTATTAATTGTGTTGTTCTATCATCCTCAATCTAAAAAATTAACAATAATAATCCAAGAAATTTTCCATATTGCAAATCTTATCGCACCCAAATCCAAGAAACGGAGAGAGAAAGAGGGGGAGAATCCAAAAAACGAAGTCTTGGCTTTCTAATCCTCTCCCTTTCTATCTGACAAAATAAATATTGTATATACGCATGTGTGTATATATTTCTATAAATGCATAGCTGATTGGAGAAGATGTCAGTTGTGACTGGAAGAAGATATCGTTATCTGATCTGATCCAAATTCGGACTTTTACGAATCCCTATGCTATGCTTCATTGAAAAATCATTTATAGTTACGTGTTGGCTTAGCCAATACGCATTCAATTATTCAACAGCTGCGTGCTTATTTTTCTTTCTGAGGAAATTGTATGCTAAGAAATTTCTGGGGTTTCTTGTTTCTGAATGGTTGTTAAATAGTTTGAGGATTGATCTGGTGATCGTTGATTAATTGGTTATTTTTATCACAGAATCCGAGGTGAAATTTGGGGCAGTTCTCTCTTATTTTATTTTTGGGTTTCTTCATATTGTTTGGAGGATCGTTTGGGCTGTCGATCTGTGTGGTTTTGGGTGTTCTGAGCAGAATTTCACTCGAATTCATCGCCAATTCTTCAATTAAAGAGGTTTGGAAATCTCTTTCTTTGTCTTCGGTTTCAATTTCTGATCATTTTCTTTGTAGATTTCCCTAAAATTTCTATATCGGATTGCAGAGAAAATCCCTGAAATTTGTTGATTTCATCTTAGAAAAAGTGCAGTTCCTTAACTAGGAAAAGGTTACATATTTGAACACCCAAAATTCTAATTTGTGGTTTACAAATATTAGTTTGAAGCTATGGATATAAGTAATGAGGCTAGTGTTGATCCATTCTCAATTGGACCTTCTACTCTTTTTGGTCGGACCATTGCTTTTAGAGTCTTATTCTGCAAGTCCATGTCACATTTGAGGCATCAAATTTTTGGGATGTTGTTAATGTACTATTATAAAATTAAGAATTCTTTGAGGGACTGGTTGAAGCCTGTGATATCATGGTTTCATCCTCGAAATCCACAAGGGATATTAGTTATGGTAACAGTGATTGCTTTCCTGTTGAGACGTTACACGAATGTTAAGATGAGGGCCGAGATGGCGTATAGGAGGAAGTTTTGGAGGAATATGATGAGAACCGCGTTAACTTATGAGGAATGGGCTCATGCTGCGAAAATGCTGGATAGGGAAACCCCTAAGATGAATGAAGCCAATCTTTACGATGAGGAACTTGTTAGGAATAAACTTCAGGAGCTTAGGCATCGTCGCCAGGAGTGTTCTCTTAGAGATATTATATTCTGTATGAGAGCTGATCTTATCAGAAATCTTGGCAACATGTGCAATCCCGAGCTTCACAAGGGAAGGCTCCATGTGCCCAAACTCATAAAGGAGTATATAGACGAGGTCACGACCCAATTGAGAATGGTTTGTGATTCTGATTCAGAGGAGCTTCTGCTGGAGGAAAAGCTTGCTTTTATGCACGAAACGAGACATGCCTTTGGCAGGACGGCATTGCTTTTAAGTGGGGGTGCTTCTCTTGGAGCTTTTCATGTGGGTGTGGTGAAAACTTTGGTTGAACATAAACTTTTGCCTCGGATAATTGCTGGATCTAGTGTGGGGTCAGTAATGTGCTCTGTCGTTGCAACTAGGTCTTGGCCTGAGCTTCAAAGCTTTTTTGAGGATTCTTGGCACTCTATACAATTTTTCGATCAAATGGGTGGAATTTTTACTGTTTTTAAGAGGGTCATGACACAGGGTGCTCTTCATGAGATTAGACACTTGCAGATGATGTTGAGGCATCTGACGAATAATTTAACTTTCCAGGAAGCATATGATATGACTGGGCGAATCCTTGGGATTACGGTTTGCTCCCCGAGGAAGCATGAACCGCCGAGATGCCTCAACTACTTGACTTCACCTCATGTTGTTATATGGAGTGCTGTGACTGCTTCTTGTGCATTTCCGGGTCTTTTTGAAGCACAAGAGCTCATGGCGAAGGATAGAACTGGAGAAATTGTTCCTTACCATCCGCCTTTTCATTTGGGACCTGAGCAGGCTTCAGGCGCATCTACACGTCGGTGGAGGGATGGTAGTTTGGAGATTGATCTACCCATGATGCAATTAAAGGAGCTCTTCAATGTAAATCATTTCATTGTGAGTCAGGCAAATCCTCATATTGCTCCTCTACTGAGGGTGAAAGAGTTTGTTAGAGCTTATGGGGGCCACTTTGCTGCAAAGGTATGTTTCAGTCGACTTATATAATTGTGTCTTTTGATGTTAATGGCCCTTGATTTGTTAATTCTTAGTATATTATACCAAATGTAACTTCTTGATAAACCTCCCATGATGGAAGTGACTCAGTTGTGTTTGATCTAATATCATCTTGTCTTGCCCTTGATTCGGTACAGAGGTTCTTGAATCTGTATTTATTGAAGCAGACGGTATTGAATAATTTTAAGATTTTCTTGACCAGCCTTGTTACTTGATAGCACTTTCACTTTTAAGTAATTTGATTAGGTATAACAGGCAGCATCTTTATGCAGTCAAATTATCTAAAATCGGTTTACTTCTTTTTCTTTAAATGTCCTCACGGGAGATCGTTTGTAGCATTGAACTGACTTAGTTTGCAACAAAGTAATATGCGGAATGTTTGCTAAGGAGGTTTGCACCGGATAGTATTAAGGAAGATAAAGAAGCTAAAAAATTGAACATTATGTCCATTGGTAAAATCACGTTTTTAGTAGATTTTGATAAAAGTTGATGAAATGTATGGTTGAAATATTGTGGATTCTATGAAATGTTTGATTAATATAATTGTTTGACTTTGACATAGATTTTTATTTTAAGCTAAACCGAAGAGGGGCTGTATTATCAGTCTGTCCAATTCCGTGTAGTAAACATGGACTCAAGTATGCGTGCTCTGTGTCAGTTTTTAACTGTGCCTACACACCCGACTAGAGGAAAATTTTATCTTTGCTTGTATTTCTGTCACCTGCATCTTGCCTTGATGCACAAAATTTTTATCCTGCTACCATTATGTTTCAAGTGAATGAAACAATAACTTTAAGAAATGATAGCTCAAATTGTTTCAACTATGCAGCTTGCTCAACTAACGGAGATGGAGGTGAAGCACAGATGCAACCAGATATTGGAACTCGGTTTTCCATTGGGAGGATTGGCCAAGCTGTTTGCTCAGGACTGGGAGGGCGATGTGACTGTCGTAATGCCTGCCACTCTTGCTCAGGTATATAGTATAGCATGAAATTTTAATTATTTATTGGGTCAAAATTATAATTATGTGAAGTCTTCATTTGTATTACCGTTGAATGTGCTGCAACCTAGGAATGGAAAACTAGTTCGATCTGAACCTCGTATGAGTTCATAGACCCTAGTCAAAACATTGTTAATAACCAATTCCATTCAGTTTTAAAATTTGCATCTTTAATGAACAGTTCCAAACAGATCCGCGGAATAATATAATTCCCATTTACTGTATTCGTTTTCCTATCCGGGATAAGATTTGATGTCTTGATGAGCTAATTCTTTGTCCAATTATTTGTTTGTAATTTCAGTACTCAAAAATCATACAAAATCCATCTTATTTGGAGCTTCAGAAGGCAGCAAACCAAGGCAGAAGATGCACATGGGAGAAGCTTTCGGCCATAAAAGCGAATTGTGGAATTGAACTTGCTCTTGATGAGTGTGTTGCAATACTCAACCACATGCGTAGATTAAAGAGGAGTGCCGAGAGAGCGGCAGCTGCTTCTCATGGTCTGTCGAGCACAGTCAGATTCAATGCCTCCAAAAGGATTCCGTCTTGGAATATCATTGCACGAGAGAACTCGACGGGTTCCCTGGAAGAAGATCTACTTGCAGATGTTGCATCGTCTTTTCAGCAAACTGTTGGTGGGTCTACTGGGCATGCTAGCCGAAACTTGCGCACACACCGGAACACGCACGATGGAAGTGATAGTGAATCAGAGAGCGTTGATCACAACTCGTGGACCAGATCTGGTGGTCCCTTAATGAGGACGACTTCAGCAGACAAATTCATCGACTTTGTACAAAATCTGGAGATCGATTCCAGAATGAACAGAGGAATGATGGGTCACCTAAACAATCTCGTAATCCCAGTGGCTGGCCGGGATCAAATCCACCAAGGCTCAAGGGTTACAACACCAGATAGAACATCAGACACGGAGTTCGATCAGAGAGAGAACAGTAATAGATCTTCCATGAGCAGTGCTAGCATTATGGTGGCCGAAGGTGACTTTTTGCAGCCGGAAAGAATTCAAAACGGTATAATGTTCAACGTCGTAAGGAAGGAAGCCTTAACGCCATCAAACAGGAGTCATGATTCGGAAAACAATAGCTCTCCCCATGAATTAGTCCCAGATTGTGTGCAACTTGATTGTCCCGAAAAAGAAACGGATGCTAGCTCAGTATCCGAATATGGCGATGATGATAGAGAAGAAATTCGCGTAGATGAAGTTGAATCCGTTCGTGACCATGATGATAATTTCCGGGTTGATGATGGTTGTGACAAGCATGTTGTAGATCATTGAAGCATAGATAACTTTTCTGCTTGTTTGTTAAATGCAAAAAAAAATCAGAATTTGTAAAACTTGTTGCCATAGTTAAACATGAGTTCCTAATTAGCAGACAGAGGTGACAATGTTACTGATGACACTCTTATTCACTTGTAAATAAGCAAACATAATTTCATGACTGTCCACGCCCCCACCCACAAAAGAAAACAAGCTTTTATGCTGAAAGGGCTACTTATAAATAATTTCTTTACTTAAAAAGTTGGGAAATTAATATAATAAATCGTGTACCGGAATGTAACTTCTACAATTTTTTTTTTTTTTTTTTTTAATCTTAGCCGAGTATGTTTGTTGCAGGGGTTTCATAGCTAAATAGACTGGTTCTTAGTACCATTGATATAATTGGAGCGATTATATCCGATCTTGTGAATCGATCACGGGTTTATTTATTGCAACTAAAGTTTCTCGTGACACTTAAATTTCAATAATGAACAACAATTGGTTGGAAGTGCAGTTGAAGGAAAATACTAGATAGAAAAAAGGGAATGGACAATAAAAAGTCAAACATCAATTGACTTTTTCAATCTATCGACCATTTGGCTATTTCTATCCCATGGTTGGGACGAAGAAAATTATTTTCTTGAGAATGCATTAAACTTTATTCGAGTGATTTAATTTCAATTATTACATTTTGACATTAAACGTGAGTTTGTAAGAAATTCTTGTCATTGTTCATATTATTTTTCATCTATCTGGCTATTATATGAATGAGTTTTGAATTGTATTTTGAATCGAGGAGATGAAAATACATGTTTAGTAGTTGCTATAGAGATCATGGATTTAGAAAGGATATAGAAATATACACATTTGGGCAATCTATTTATGATTTTCTTGATCGTTAATTATTTAGTAATTTATATGAGGATATGGTAAATTCTTGTGTTTTATGTATGTTTGATCTTAATTGGAAGAGACTAGAGAACATTATTGAGCAATTGGTTGGTTAATGTAACGTTGTCAAAATGTAAAAGGACAAGTAAACTCGTAAAATTTTGTGAAGTCATGAGTTCTAACATTTAGATCATCAAAAGCTCCTAATTTCACCCATTAAACTAAAGATTACGTCTAACACTCTGATAGAAATTTATTTAGAGAATAAGATGTGGTTAAGGGTTCATATACTGTTCGATTTGATTTGAGACTGAAGCTTGAGGCTTAAATGAAAGAATGAATCATCATATAGGGTTGGACGATTTGTCTTGGAAGGGCTATTTCGTCTACATGACAATTTGATTAATGATGGGCTTGCCATGATGAGGTTTAACGTTGTTACGTCATTCTTTTACATTAACATTGTTAACAAAGCCCCTGATTGAACCATTAAATCAAAAATATGTTTTTTCAAAATTTATTTTTAATCATATATTCTTTAATAAAATATTATAACACCCAAACTCAAATTTATTTATTTTTACTTCTTAAATATACATTATTAAAAAAATTATTATTTCAAAAAATATTTTTCTCGAAATCTCGTTGAAACGGAGCCAATGTAATAGTGTATAGTGATCAAATGTGCTTCAAACTTACATGTCACCTCAATACTAACGGGCAATTCGCACAAACAGTACTTCTGCTACAATTTCGGGAGAAAAATTTCCTCTCCCCAGTCCCCAATAAAAACTCATTTTTCTCTCTCTAATTTCTACAAACGAAACTTCCTCGAAGCTCAGTTCAGCTCACTATGGCACTCGATTCTCTCCCTCCATTCCATTTAACCCGCCCTTCTTCCTCTCTCTTTCTCCTCCAACCCCATTCATCTCTCTAATCTCTCCTCCTTTCCCACCATGAAGCTCGTCAAAATTATCCCCAAAAACCTCTTCAACTCCAAGAAATCTCGATCCGTTTCCAAATCCGAAACCTATCCGTCTTCATCCTTCAGCTCTCAAACGACGACGACGTCGGAGGAGGAGGATGATTCGCAAACCGGCTTCAAGAAGGCCAATGGTTTAGCCACGCCGACCAGCGTACTACCCTCGTTATCCTCTGAAATATCAGCCGACGAATGGTCCGAAATCTCTGCCAATGTGTACTTTGAACTTAAACAGGCGTTCGAAATGATAGACAGGTAAATTCTTATACGTTAGGTGTTGAAACTTGAAACTGATAGTCCAATGCTCCAAATCTTCATATGTTGATTATTGTTTTTGTATTTATCAACGTGGTTTAACAGAGATGGCAGCGGGAAGATAATGAAGGAGGAATTGGAGGCGCTGCTCAGCCGAGTGGGTCCTGAGCCACTGAGCCAGGAGGAGCTGAAGATGATGCTGAGCGATGTGGATAGGGACGGGGATGGGTGTATTAGCTTGGAGGAGTTTCATGCCATCGGCTCGGCTTTTGGGCCGCCGGCTTGCAACACGGAGCTGAGGAACGCGTTTGATTTCTTTGACTCTAACGGTGACGGGAAGATAACGGCGGAGGAGCTTTACAACGTTTTCAGAACAATAGGGGACGCGCGGTGCTCGTTAGAGGACTGCCGCCGCATGATAAGAGGCGTAGACCGGAATGGAGACGGGTTCGTCTGCTTCGAGGACTTCACTCGTATGATGGAGCAACAAAGATGATATTTCTAAAATTTCTTATATGAAAAAATTACTTATCATTTGCTGGTCCAGGTTTTTCTTTCTTTGCTTATTTGGAGTTTGAAGTGTAATATATAATTAAAAGAATTTTTTTATATAGAATTTTATGGGTTTTTATGAAAAAAATTAAGGGCATGCTTTGATGTAAAAAAATTTAGAACAGATTTTGAGAAAATTTAATTTTTTTGTGGAGACTGTATGGTTAAAAAGTACGAAAAATTGACGAGTTCACGAGCAAAATTATTTTAGGGAGAGTGTGCATAACTAAAAATGAATTTGGATGGAAATAAATTCTAAAGAATATGTACTAAACACGTGCTACAATTTATCCTCAATTTGGTAAAATGTCTAATTCATTCTAATGCTAATCTAGTAATGTTATTTAGCGCAACTCATATCACACTATATTCGCAATGCCTATCGAATTTAGTTAACGTGTCACATACTTTTATTCGACCACCGCTGCCACACCACCGTCGACTTAGTAGAGCAGTGTTGTCTATTGAATGTCTAGACTGTCGCATTTTGTGCGCATTTGCGTGTACACATTTCACGAGCAATGCACCGTTAGGACAACGGAACATAAAAATTTATAAAATATCACTAGACAACGGTCACATGCGCACCATTACAATTCCTTACCAACAAACATTTTTCTGTTAAAAGAGGTTATTATGCAACAATTGCTGCATTTTTCAAAGAATTCACATTAGAAGGGTTAAAAAACCACTAGAGAATAGATCACCAAACTTTCATCATGCTTCATTTTAATTACATTTTACTTAAACTAATAATCGAAGTAGCAAAATAATTTTACAAGTGGACTCGTATCATTACAGTACTATTTTTTAACTACACGTTCACTAATAAAATCACTTCTTACAAAATACATTCCCAGAGAAATCTTTACCAAACAATAACTCAATAATCTTTCTCATACGGCAAAAATTTCTTGCGCGAACTTCTTATGGCGTAGTTTTTTTTGTACGAAGTGGATGTCACTGCATACTTGTGCTTTCAATACATTGTTGGTGTAATCGAGCTATTGAAATATATAAACACAATTTTTACGAGTCAAAATGGTTGATTATTGTTAAATTGGATAACTCACTAAAGAAAGAAACTAAATTTCGTGGAAGATATCAAGAATAGATGTCCGAGTATTTTCAAAAAAAGTCGGGTTTCTTTACCTTCACCCGTACGCCGTTGTTTCGGTGGCACTTGCTGTAAAATTTCTTCGCCGTAGGAATCACGTTATCTACTTGACTTTTCAGTTTATGAAACTCAACAAGAGAGCGTGTTTTTCGGACTTTTTAAGGATTGGATTATCTCATGCAAATTCATAGAAACTTCAATTGAATTGCCTACTGCTAAGTTCTTGATTGTTTGAAGTCATTGTGACTTTGAGGCAATAATTTAATACAAAATTTGTTGAATTTGCTCTATTCGATACGTAAAAAATATTGAAAGATACTTTTCAACGAAAAACTCCATTTTTTTAGATGACAATTGTAAACAATGTTTTATTTCTAACACTAACGTGTTACTGGTTGAATATTAAATTCGTATTTAAATTTTGCCCTCAATGGGCGTTAACCTTGGTTGAATAATTCATTAGATGTAACTTGTTAGCTTAAAATTATCATTGCCGGATTATTCAAAATGGCAAAGAATTTTTCTTGACTGGTGAGGTCGGAAAAAAGTATAGAAAATAAAAAGGAAATTGGGACTGAATCGTTACAATATTCACTTTAGTGCCTTTTTTGTAAATTTACTAGTTATTACTTGGGTTGCGAAATCTGAATCTGAAGCTCTCTTTGCAGAAGGATTTATTTCAGGTGTCATGCTTTTGTCAAGAAACAGCATGATACTTCCATCGAGTAAAAGACGCTATTTATCTTTTTCTTAGGATGTTTTTCGTGAATTAACATGTTAAGGAACTATCTTATGATTCGTAATATATCAATTAGTATATTTTTATTCTGGAATTACATGTCGATAATTTATTGTCTATTTTTACATACATGTATTGAAGTTTTAAGCATTTATCGTTGTAAATACAACCATGCTACATGTACATCTTGTTTTACATTATTTTTTACATTGTGTCATGTATCGGCGCATCCCGTCCAACACTTTTTGAATTTTCACACAATGTACACCAAGATGTAACCCATAAAAAGTACACTTAGCATAACTCTTATAAATATATGTTGTAATTCACGTGTATTCGAGTGGAAAATAAGATTGTGAGTTTACATGAATCTAGGTTTCTTGCAAAATCTATGCACGTCGATGCACATATATGTCATTGATTATGTGTATCATTAGTTCGATGCAGTCTTACATACATTGATACATTTTAAACAATTCTTTAATCTGATGAACATATGTATTGAATATTTTCGTATTGCAAGTAATGAATGTATTAATAGATTCCAGACTTGCATCCATAGAATAAGATACAAATGTTTGATCACGACAAACTCAATATCCAATCCACCATAATGCAACACCAATTTAGAGAGTATGCAATGAAAGGTGTAATACACAAATACATATACTGTAGAATATTGCTATTCATTTAATTCTCATTAACAAATCACATCTAGGAAAGCATATACCTAGTATCAGACGAAATTAAAATATGCGTAATGGATCACATTTTTTACATAGAATATACATAGCATCAGCTGAAAGCATATATATAGCATTAGATGAAATTAACGAATCAAATTAACGGATTATAATTTTTTACATAACGAATCCTGAGAAATTGTTGGATCGTCGAAATTATCAATAATGATTGTAATACTTAATACACGAACTCACATTCTTTACAATATAAACCACTGACCGCATATTACATTTGATGCACAAAAAACTGCGATTTCGTTGGATAGCTAACACAAATTTAAAAGCCAACAAGATCAAAGATTGAACAACAGCAAATCGGATAAGTATGTTCGATACAGATGCAGATGAAATCTTGTTGGATAAAAAGCTTCCACACAATGTTGTAAAGACATAATCAAATTGATTTTGAATTTGCATATACAATGGAATCGCAATTAAGGTTTGGCTTAATGATAGCCCCTTTAATTTTCAGTTACAAATCATTAAAATAGAATATTTGAATAGAAGTATTTTTGGTGTTTTTTTTTTTAGATACCCAGGTATCCCAACTTATGCCAAACTATATCCTGGACCACCCATCACCGGCCCCTCAGCAATGGACGGAGGTAAACCGCGGTATATGCCCAAGTTGACTAGGGTCCGTGCACTCTTTATACTCTTGGCCCCAAGGGAGCCTTCCTCCATGAATATTACATCACCAATCTGCTCCACCCACAAATGAGTATTACATCACTCAGCTGCTCCATCCAGGATTCGAACTCCCCACCCTGAAGTTGTAAGCCCAGCAATGCCCATCATTTGCCAACTTGGATGTGCCCCGGGGGGCTATTTTTGGTGTTATTTATTCCATTTTATAGTATTATTAGTGCATATTTTTTATTTTTGTTGTGGGTATATTTGATTTTTTTCCTAAACAAAAAATGTTTATTGTACATCATCATTTACTTATTATTTTACAGACCGATGATGACAATAAAGTGAATTAAAATTGTCAGTGTCTTCATCACTTAAACAATTATTCTTATGTAATGTGGGTTAATGACAATAACAAATTAAGTTTTTTTTTTTTTTGGTTGGTGAGAATTTTTACTCAATTAAATGTCGTCTCGTCACCTACCGATAAACAAATCCGTAAGTTATGATATACATGTAGCATAATTGTACAAAAATATAATAATGTAACAAACTTATTATACTTTTGTAACATGCGTAACACACTATATAACATGTGCAATTATGAGCTTAGAAAAGTGTAATAAATTGCGACATGTCGACCTCCTCCAACACAATTACAATCACCCGATCCATACATCTTACCACCACCTCCCCAATCCTCCATTATCATCACCACCACTATCACCTCGCACCGCTGTCTAAGGTATACCTTTCTTGTAAACGAGTTTTTATCATATTATACCTCTCGAAATACCTTAGTATCCATTTAAATTTTAGTGATTTTCAAGTCATCAGACTACAATTTTTTATGCACTTATTTTGTTGGACACAAATTGTTTAAAAATTCTATTAAACAATCATGTGCACACCCTTTTCGAGGATATTTTGGCCATCCACCTCTATTTCTTTAAAAACAATTAGAAAAAAGAAAAAAAAGGGGAATAGAATATTTATGTCTAAAAGGACCTACGTGCACCAAAAATCAAAGTTTAAGATCTAAATAAAATGAAAATTTGAATGAGGACTCAGGTGCTACGAGAAGTGTAGCTTGGAGACTGTAGATGCAAATTTGCGGGGGAAAATGGATCGGTTTTCCAGGGTTGTGATCCTCTGTACTTCATGAACCGACATGAAAATCGACACCTCAAGGCTCAAACTATTCACTCTCAGCTCCAAATTCTCTCTCTCACACTGAGCGTGAGATCTTCCGATCTGGCTCCGTACGAAAATGTCCTTAACAATTCAACTCTTTCTCACCGATTAATCAAATCCTACTCAAGCACACGCCGATACTTCTTACACAAAAAGTAAAGAAATGGCGGGATCTATGAACATGAGAGCGTTTGATTGGAAGACGAGTCAGACAATAATGTTGGTCCTTCTAGTAATGATAGCATCCTTTTACACCGGCACTCTTTTTGGCAATAAATTTTCTTCTGTACACGTACAACTACAACAGCCAGACGTACAACACCAGGATGTCAATAATTTATCAATTTCTGGTTAGAGCGGTTATGAATTTCTTCTATTAAAATGTTTTATTACTGTATTACGGGTTTTTAATTACCACAGTAAAAAGTTGCATCTACTTAAGAAAATGGATTAGTGTTAATGTTTAGTAATAAATACTTGATATTATGGGGTTTCTCGTTTATGATATATTGAGGAGTACTATATAGTAAATACTATCTATCATTGAATTGGAAAGATAATTCGAGATTCGTTATGTGGAGTGGAAAGTTTACCAGAAACGGCAAGCTCGGTAAAGGGCATTTCTTTCTTTTACTAAGGGTGTGTTTGATGGATATTATCGAGAAAAGAATGTATTTTAAATAGTGATATGATTTCTAAATACGTGGTTAAAAAGTAAGAAAAAATTATTGACGGGATGAAAAATATTATTTTATTGAAAAATATATGGTGGAAGATAGTTTTGAAAAATGTATTTTGAAAGAAGTGTGCCAAACGGGGGCTAAATAAACGCCCTACTGTAATGCTGGTTTTTAATTACTGCAGTGAAAAAGTTACATATTAACTATTCTACTAGTATTCGATTTGGGTCTAACAGTTAAGAAAAACACGTCCATTTGATGTTTACTACTTTGAATATTTAGTGATAAATCGTATATGATCAGGTTGGGGAGTGCTAAATATCATTGCATGTAGATATAATTCGTGCTCAGTTAGGTGGAATGGGGAATTCTCAGAAATGTGCAGGCTTAGTAAATGAATTTATTAGAATAAAAATTTAAAATTTATTATAGTTATGTGGTTTTTGAAAAGCTTAAATATTTGCTCTTATTGTTTTTTCAATGAATGAATAGTTATACACAGATGAAGAATAGAAGTAGTATCGTATTTTGGAATTTATAAGCTCATATATCCAGCCCAGTTCAGGTTGAGCACTTTCCAGTTTCCAGCACTTAGCTGCTTAAAATTTGTTTGTAGAGGTTGATAGTCGGAAAATGTCAGCTTTCAGTGGGCTGTGCTCCTAACAGATCTTGGTTATTGGTGTGTGGATTTTCATCGAAATTCCTTTTGTATTTCATTTTTATGTCATTATTTTTTTGCTTGCAGGTACTTCCAAATTTACAAATAAAGTAGCTCTCACTTATCAGACACTGCCAATTACGATCCCGAAAACTGGGATGAATGTATGCCCCTTGTCGTATAATGAGTACATTCCATGTCATGATATTTCTTACAATAAGGAGTTGCTACCAAAATTAGATCTTTCTAGAAAAGAAGAGCTGGAGAGGCATTGTCCTCCACTAGGTAGGCGCTTGTTTTGTTTGGTGCCACCACCGGCTGATTATAAGTTGCCAATAAGGTGGCCAACTAGTAAGGACTACATCTGGCGAAGCAATGTGAATCATACGCGCCTTGCTGATGTAAAAGGAGGGCAAAATTGGGTGCATGAAAAAGATCAACTTTGGTGGTTTCCTGGTGGCGGTACTCATTTCAAGCATGGAGCCACTGAGTACATTGAGAGGTATATTTGGACTTTACTTGTCTTGATGATTATTGAAAAAAGGTGTCATGTTGAAGTATATGAAATGCCGTTCCCAGTCTTTAACATTTTACCTCAGATTTTTAAAATGAAATGTCATCGTGGATGTATGAAGAATAGTTATGGGCAACTTTAAGCCATTGTTATACATTTTGCTCCAAGCAGTGTAGCCAAACTTATGATAATTTCAATCAGTGATCTCAAGTTTGCAGCTTCACCTATTATTTGGAACATTCAAAAGGATAGCACTACTGTACCAACAGTATTAGATAATCTGCTAGATTTGCCTTGTGATGAGTACACTCAACAATTTATTTTGTCAGAATAAAAACCCATTTTCTTTATTCCATAAGCTTCAGTTATAAATTTTTTTAGGATGATATCATTCCACTTTTTGCGACTGTTTTAATCTCTAGATAAAGCTGGTACAAATTTTCACATTCAGTTAATTTCTGAATATGCTTAATCAAGTTTTCCTGTGATAGTCAAATATGTTGTTTATTTGGAGGACAGTAGAAAGGATGAATTTATATGNAAAAAAAAAAAAAAAAAAAAGAAGAAGAATCAAAATTACTTTATGGTGAGGAGAAAAGTTTAACCTGTGAAGTCACCTATAATTTCTCATAACAACAGTTTAATTTACACTTGAAATATCAGACATGCACCTTAGTCTAGTGGTTTTGTAGTGTTCCTGTACTGTTAGTTAATAATCTTAGAAAATAGGAATAAGTAAATAAACATTGATTGTTCAAGGCAGTTTCATACGTATTATAGTTACCAGTTGACTGTGATTACACTATCTGTTACTCAACAAACTACTACAGTATGTTTTATAAGATCATTAATTAACATTGAAGGGGGTGGGGGTGGTGTATGTTAGTCCAATCATATTACGTGACAAGCTCTATTCAGGACATCATAATGGTTATGGTTATTCCTGGGGGTAATAAAAAACAATACTGCCATGATTTTACCTGAGTAATTCTTATTCGCTCTCGGAGCGTCTTGATCTATGTTTCGTCCTCTGAATTGATAACCTTTGTCATGTAGTTTCTTGTAAAGTAGCCAATTTATGCTGCCCTTTGATCTAATGAGTTTCATTTCCTTTTGTTTAGTTCATAATTTTGTAAAGCTGTTCTGTGACGCTTTCTACCTATTACATAAGTGGTGCATCACTCTACGTATTATTATTCTAACTCATCATGGAAACCTATGCACAACTCTAGAATATTTTGCCTTGATGAATTCAGTTGTCAATCATCCTTAGCTCTTATCAATAGGGTTTCAAATTTAGCGTCCAACTCTCTTAGGTTTATATTATTGAGTTTCTAGAATTGTATATATATTAGTGACACCTAAAATTTTCTTTTTGTTTCAATCCCACAAAACCAAACCTCATCCTATGTATGAAAACAAGAACTTTACTTCAACTCACACTACAATGATGTGTGGGTTTCCCTCTCGTCAGTTTATAGAAATTAAAAGATAAAAACAGGAATAAGAAGCTGGAAGTGAAAGGAGTGCTTTTTGATGTTAATAGAGTTAATATTTATGTGTTCTAGACACATACCCATGCTTATGCACATATTTCTTCTGTTCAAGATGAACTGTTCACGTTTTTTGACTTTCGAGTGAACACGATGTATTTGATGACCTGAGATACAGTTGCTACATCTTTGAAATTTATCAGGTAACCAAAGAGGTTGTTAGCTTGATGTCTGAAAGATTCCTGGAAAAATAAGTAGCTGCACATTTTTTGCGGAATGTTTGATTTTAACTTTGGCCTATTTTGAACCATAATTTCTTCATCTGAGTCTGTAATGCTTCCTTTGACAAGTCTTTGCAAATCCTTTAATAGTTTGAACTCTATTGTCTGTTTAGGTCCAGGTAATGTGTCTAATCAATGTTGCGTGTGCTGCTTCTGCAGGTTAGGAAATATGATGACTAGCAAGACGGGTAACCTCCATTCTGCAGGGGTATATCAAGTATTAGATGTTGGTTGCGGGGTAGCTAGTTTCTCAGCCTATCTTCTTCCTTTGAATATTCAAACTATGTCTTTTGCTCCCAAAGATGGCCATGAAAATCAAATTCAGTTTGCTTTAGAACGAGGAATTGGAGCAATGATTTCTGCTTTAGCCACAAAACAGCTACCATATCCCACTAGCTCTTTTGAAATGGTCCATTGTTCTAGATGTCGTGTTGATTGGCACGAGAATGGTTAGTCTTCCTATCCTTGCAGATTAATAGTATAGATTGCATTTTAGATAAGATAATATCTCGAGCATTTTGCTTCACGTCCATATTTTTATTTGAGAAAACTCTTTCTGAACACGTTAAGCAGAAACAACTCAAAACTTTATGAATATTTCTGTGCAATTTTGTATACCTTTTATTATGGAACTTAAGCAATTTTTTGGATTCAGATTAGCATGAAGTGAATAGCATCTCTGCCGTGTTAAAAATATTTGTAGTTTTGAAATAAACAACTCAAAAGAGAGAAAGGTTTATCATACTTGTCAGTAGAATATCAACTTATCCTCTTTCTTTTGGGTGCAGATGGCATTCTAATTAAAGAGGTTGATCGCCTATTGCGAACCAATGGATATTTTGTCTACTCTGCTCCACCCGCTTACAGGAAAGATAAAGATTTCCCAGTGATTTGGGACAAGTTGATGAATCTGACTTCTGCAATGTGCTGGAAACTCATTGCTAGGGAAGTGCAGACAGCAATCTGGACTAAGCCAGAGAACAACTCATGTCTTCAGCACAATGCACAGGAGAAGCTTCTAAGCCTATGTGACTCTGTAGATGATTCTAAACCCTCATGGAAAACATCTTTGAGGAACTGTATAACTCGACATGCTTATCAGGCTCTGCCTCCCAGGCCACAGCGTCTTTCAGAATATTCTAAAACTCTCAATAACCTTGGTATGTAAATGAAAGCTTTTCCTTTTCTGGCAATGTGAGCCCATTTCTCTAATTAATTTTAGCTAGTATGATGTCATTGAACTCCTATAGACTAATTTTGATCGCTGCATCTTTTTATGGCTAGACTTCATAATTTGGTGATTATTGGAAAGGTGGAAATTGTTTACTCAATGAATTGCATGATAAAATCTGAAACATGTTAAGTAAATTTTTTTACCGGTGATAATTTTAGCTAGTATGATGTCGTTGAACTCCTATAGAGTAATTTTGATCGTTGCATCTTTTTATGGCTAGACTTAATAATTTGGTGATTATTGGAAAGGTGGAAATTGTTTACTCAATGAATTGCATGATAAAATCTGAAACACAGTAAAGTAAATTTTTTTTACTGGTGAAGAGAATTTAAAATTTCATTTGGATATTCATTTATATAGAAGTAGATTATCCGATGAAGAGAGTGTTCCATTTTTCCCAATAGAAAGAGAATGTCAAAGCTTGTTATGATTTACATATAATGAAGATTCATTACATGCTGGAAACAGTATGCGTTCCCCTAAAACCATGTGCTCCAGTCGTGTTTCTGCAGCGGCTAAACATTTCAATCATGATTTTGTATTCAAACTCCTCCTCGGCTACCATTTTCAGTTATAGAGATAAAGAAAAGAGTTGTAGCTAACACTGTACTCCAACTTGTCATTTCCCTCTGCAGTCTGCAAAACAATCATACGTTTCATGTGGTATACTGGATTGATTGCTTATTTGCTAGTAGATCACATTGTAATTTTCATAGTTATTAGACATCTCGGGTTACTGGTTGAACTGATGGGTCAATGGTCGGACCAGTTGGTCATTGCATAAAAATTTATAAAAAAAGAATTGAAGTATAAAAATTTTTTAAGGCAAAATTATATTTTTAAAAATTTTCACTAATTATTTAGGTCTATAAGATAAAGTAAAATGTTGTACCAAAGTTTTTTAAAAGAATATTTTTATTAAAGTTATAAATGAATCATTAGATAGATANTTGAAGTATAAAAATTTTTTAAGGCAAAATTATATTTTTAAAAATTTTCACTAATTATTTAGGTCTATAAAATAAAGTAAAATGTTAGACCAAAGGTTTTATAAAAATACTTTTAGAAAATATATATATATGATTCATTGGATACAATATAACTTATTGCACATAAAAAACATCGAAATACTCTACAACTCCAATGGTGAAGAACTAATTGTTTTACTTGGAGGTCCAAGGTTCAATTCCTTGGACCCCAATTTTTTTTTAAAAGGCAATTTTGAAAACCGGTTAACTGGCCGAGTTAACTCGGTCAAAACCGCCGGTTAACTCGCTTAAGCAGGATTTTGACCGAGTCATATGCATTCCTATTAAATTAATCTACCGGGTTCGGGCAAGGCCCAAGTCACCGGTTTTCCGGCCCGACCGGCCGGTCCCGACCATGTTTTATAACTACTGTAATTTTAGATTTCCTCTACAATTTGAGATTTGTCATGTGCATTAAGTCTTGTACTCATTGGTATTACTTAGCATATCATTATATCATATAATTGGTGCAGGTATCAGTCGAGAAAAGTTCTTATCAGATACAATCTACTGGCAGGATCAAGTTCGTCACTACTGGAGGCTGATGGATGTTGAAGAGAATGAAGTTCGGAATGTCATGGACATGAGTGCTTTCCTTGGTGGATTTGCAGTTGCTTTGAGTACATGGCCTGTTTGGGTCATGAATGTAGTACCTGCAAACACAGCGAATACCTTATCTGCTATTTATGACCGGGGTCTGATTGGCACCTTTCATGACTGGTAAGCTTCAGATTATAACTTGTCTGTGCTTCGCATCCATTGAGGAACATGACACGATGTTGTTTTGGAATCTGAAGGTGTGAACCTTTCTCAACATACCCACGCTCGTATGATTTGTTGCATGCCAACCATCTTTTCTCTGACTATAAAAATCAGGAAGAAGGTTGCTTACTAGAGGACATCATGCTGGAGATGGATCGAATTTTACGTCCTCAGGTAAATAATTATTGGAACTCTCAGTTTTATGCTTATAGCCATCAGCAAACAATATAACAATTGTCATCTAGGTTGTATCATAATTAAATACACCTTAAAGCTGTTGATTCTACAAGACATTAGAGAAATGCAACAGAACCTAACCTATGGAAACATTCATCTGAAGCAAATATTGCTTTGGTGTTGGAAAGAATCGAATAAAAAAGTGAAATTATTTTTGTGCTGCCGAACCTTTTTGAGTCACATCCCAAGCAGGGTCACTTCGAACTTTTATTATTCTTCCTGTCTCCTGCACTGGTTTCCTCCAGCTGAGATCCCTCTTGTCTTGTGGTTGCAGAAGTAGTGTAGACGATAGGTTATGTCTAAAGTGAAGAAGAGGTAGAATTGAAAAGAAGGTGAAATGGAACCCTGGAAAATGGGTTAGAGGGAATGTTGGGAGGGAACAAAAAGTGGGTGGAAAGTGTACATGTTTATTTCATCTCACAAAATTATTAACCTCTATTGCATGGACACTTCAACTAGAGTAGCGTGTCTATGTCCATGTCTGACACTTGTCGGATACGACACTCTTTGGACAATCTACCATGGTCATTTTTTTTCTTTATCAAAAATATTATATACCTTTAACTTAAAGTTATTATTAAATAATAAATAGGTATTCACATTTAAAATATTTTAATAAGAAAAATTAATAACAAGTATAAAATTAAATTTATATTATATGAATGAAGAATTTAAAAAAATTTAATCCACAAGTCGATGACATGTCTTGTTAGTAGCGTGTCCGACATGTGCATGTCCATATCAGTGCATCATAGTTATTAACAAAGATTCAAAAACTGGTCTATGTCAACACTTTCCCCTTGCCTTTTGAAATAATGGCTAGATAACAATTTTCCTTCAACTCTATTCCCCTCTACCAAACACATCTTTTAGCTTCCAAAAACATATGTTATGGAGGCCAAACAATTTCTCAAGTGTGTCCCCCCATGAGACCACGTCCTTAATTTTACAACTTCCGATTGGGTGCCTTCGAATTTTGCTAATGATGTGGATGGAAAATGTGCTGAACATGTAAGAAAACAATGTTGTGGTAACTACCTCGTGCTTCTGCACCTTAGTCGTACTCTCAGCTGAGGATTATCCTAGAAGGAAATGTAACAGAAATATATTGGGAAGGGATTTAACCCCCACCCGACACACTAACTGTGTAATACAAGGCATTGTACTGATGCTTTGGAGGGACGGCAGATCCTCGTGCAATGAGAAGTGAACTGAGTTCAACCTAAAAGGAATTTTGCCTTGCATTTCATCCATGTAATCAATTTTTCTATGGCAGACTACTGTTGGGCAGTTTCCTCAACCCCCTCGCCCGTGCCCCGATATACACCTGCACACGTCAAACCCCATTCTGACCTTTGGAGGTTTAAATGCAACTAGTCCAGGTTTTACCTCCAATATTACAAATAAAAATCTCATGAATGTTGATGTGCAGGGATACATTATTATCAGAGGTGAAATTGAACCACTTATTAATAGGATAGTAGATCTTGCACCCAAGTTTCTTTGGTATACTCAGTTGCATTTTCTGGAAGATGATCAGAAGAAAATGGAACCAGTCTTATTTTGCAGAAAGAAGTTCTGGTCCATCGTTTGAGGCATTCGCTTGCTGTGAATACAGGCACTTATGTGTTCGACTAGCAACGCGCTACTTGTATCACGAGGTAGATGGATTCGTCTTCCTTTGTACTCCCATCTGTATCTACCTGTTGAACTTTTCAAAAATGAAGAAATCGTGATTGCTTTTAATTTATTTATTCTTGCAACTCCATTTGTAAATTCGTAGATGAAGCTTTTCATTTTAGTGGATTGCTCAAAATAGAGATTCTTGAATTCATTGCTGTCTTTGTAGGCTGTAGCAACAAATGTGTAATCTTTTGTAACGCCTAATCGAAAAGCATATAAATCATAAATTCCTTTCGATTTCAGTGAGTCTCTCATCCTTTCATTCTTTGTTTTATGGATGATTATTCGAACAAGTATGGCAAGTGTCGAAAGATCTAAACTCGTTATTGTACCACATGTAAACTATTGTATCAAAGTTTTTCTTTTTATTTCCTTGTATTATTTCAGTGCGTGGCATCAAATTTTAGTAAGATAAGATTACGGAATATAATCGACCTTCTTTTATGTTTATTCCACCGAAAAGTTGCTTCTTGTTCCCACGGCTTTTGCATTGTCACGACTTTCTTTGAAAGTTCTATTCTTCCATCTTCACCAAGCAAAGAATCCAACAACAAAAAGTAATATGCAAAGTTTTTATTATTGACTTCAAAACGAGCTTTCATATCTTCTTTTTCTATCGACTAGAAGTGAAAAGCATAACGTTTACTTTTATCACATTATTTTTTCAAATTAACATAAATTGTTCGTGATTATGGTTTCTCTTTATGTTTTTTAAGATAGAATGAATAGACTCATTTACCCACTATATTTTTAAATAAGCAAAACAAATAATAATATAAAATACAATTAAATATTTTCATAAGTTTAAATCACGTTAACAATATTTTTGGAGAAAATAATAATTAGGACGAGATTTTTTTTTTTATCAATGAAATGTTAAAAATAAGGAATGTGATGAAAAAATTAAGAATATAAGTGTAATAATGAATAAAAAATAATAATTTTTAATATAATTAAAATGTGGTGTATTTATAAAAATATATTCTGTGAATATAAACCACCCAAGTGTGAATCCCTGCATTAAAAAAGGGTCCTTTTTTTCAAAGTTTTCCTTTTGTGTGTGTATATATACACTACAGGTCCTGATTAGCATTAAACATCCAAAGATTCTTAACTGCCCTCAGCGCCTGACGAATTTGTGCTGTTCATCTTCCAAAATGCAAAACTCATCAAACCAACCTCCTTCAGGTCTCTCTTTCTCTCTAATCTCTAAACACACATGTATGCTCTTTAATGAACTTAGGCTCTGTTTGGTAAGGCTTTTGAAAAATCGAATATGTTCTGAACACGAGTCGGATTAGAAGAGATTTTAGATAAAAAATGTTCTTCTACAAGAAGCAGAATCCATGTCAAAAACGGCCCTTAAACTCTCAAGTTTTGTTGAACTATTTTGATATGCAGGTTACCCGACTGGAAATGGTGCAACTGGAAAGAAGAAGAAGATGAGCTTCTGGTCACGATCCAAGCCAAAAGGAGAGAGGGGCTTCTGCGAGGGATGGTAAGTTCATTTCAAACTGCATGTTCGGTAAGTATTTGTATTTTTGATGTAAATTACTGACAAAGAGTAACTAACTTATTTTGACACGGCTAATCCGAAGAAAAAGGATCGAAGGTTTTCGTCTAAACCCTTTTTTTCTCGGAAAAGTTAGATCGCATCGAATTTTTTGTGATCTTGATTTGCATTTAACCCTCTTCATAGTTAACTGATTTATTTGTTTTTGCAGTCTCTTCGCGTTGTGTTGCTGCTGGATTTGTGACGCATGCTTTGATTAAATACTATGTATAATCAGTTTGCTGTCTTTGAGAAATTTTAATAGATTCTGATAGTTTGAGGTTGTCTAAAGTAATTGATATCATGTCTGTATAAATAAGATACATTTTCGTTTCTTAGTGTCAATGCATAAATAAATACTCCTAAATGGAATGATAAGAATGTTATATTTGAAAATGGACAGAGTATACTTATTGAGTTTTAATCTATTGACATCTAATCAATGCCTAATTTGCACGATTGTTTGGGATTTTTAAGCACAAATTTACACACGTCAATCAAATCGAAGTTTAGTTTATCATAATAACGGTTATACAAAGAGACATATTATGCACAATACTCACTTATTTATCATTTGATACTTTTATGGTGATATTTCAACCGTGGGATTGATTCGAGCGTATGTGGGCCTCAATTGGGTAACTGAGTGCTGCCTTCGACATGTGTTCTTTTTCAAGCCAATTGCAATGTCGACAATATGCTGATTGTTGATAATTTTTAAGCCAACAATTTGGGGTCGTTTATGAGAATGATACTAAAAATCCATGCTCCACCACCCAATTACGAGCTATCAAACATCTATTATAAGATACCACTCGTTGAAAACACAAACTCACCACATTTGTTCAAGAAGGATATCAATCTTTACATTCTTGCTCATGAATGAGCTTTTTGTTGAATCTGAGATTTAACTTTACCATTCAACGACAGAATGTCACTTGTGTATCTTGTCACTTAGGGTATACACCTGGATATACAATTAGAATAATCCAAAAAAGAAACTCTTGTAAAGCTCAAGGTATTAGAGTAAATGGGCGTAATCCGTTCAAAGGAAATGTCAAGACATCATCATCATGGCCCATACCAGGCTTGATGTCGGGCCTAACCTGCAGATGTAAAATATTTAAGGCCCAATACAATTTATAAACCCAGCCCATCTAGTAAATCTTGAATTATTTTCATGTTTGGCTAGTGTATGATGTTTGTATTGTGCAAACAAACACCTAGTTGGAAAATATTAAAAAAGCAATAGCATTGGTTTGGCATGCAGTATTTAAGCCCCTGTTTGATACGAACTAAAATTCATATTTTAATTTAAATCAAAATCAACAATTAATTTCAATCACATATTTCAATGGTCTTACAACTTTTCAACCACATATTTTGTCAACTTTTATCAAAATCTACAGAAAATTTGATTTTAATCTCTACCAAACGAGAGCTAAATAGTATTAAATAATTTATTAAATAAAAAATTAACTCTTTTATTTCTCAATAATGTCTAATATTGCCTAAAATTACGAGCGTGGAAGAAAAATTTATCTTGGGCGTGACAGTATGAACAAGACAACAATGTCAACAAACAAATATTTTCCATTCTTTAATACAAATGATTTTTGTGCAAGTCGGAACTTTAAACTCTCGACTTGATAGGTAGCCCAGTTTGATTTAGGTAAAAATCATATTTTTAGTAGGTTTTGACAAAAGTTGACGTAACGTGTAATTGAAAAATGGTCGATTCTTTAAATATGTGGTTAAAATTAATTATTAACTTTGACTTAAATTTTGATTTAATTTTTAGCTAAACCAAACATGAACAAAATTTTAGAGAGCCCCGTCAACATCAAATTTAATTATAAATTCGCTTCGAAGGGATAAGTGATTGGCGTTCCCATTGCC
>CAIGRB010030019.1:60890-73041 GCA_903798255.1 Fraxinus quadrangulata | reverse complement strand
AAATTTCCCTACACTACCCACGCAAGAAATGCAAACTTTAGAATTAGTCAAAAGACAGCTTAAAAGGAGATCTTGACGAATATGAATCCTCTAACATTGTTAATATTTCGTTTGTTCTTTTATGATCATTAGGCGCAATTTGTAGTGGTCCATGTTCTTATTAGTTGAATAGGAGTTTAAGGTACAATTTATTTAAGTCCCAATATGCAACTGGTTCTTGTTCGATGAACTTGGCAACTCTCATGCTAAAGTTCATAAAATAATAACTAATTCGAGGAAAAAAAATATTTTCTTCCATTTTCTTGAATTCTCTATTATTTTGTACACTTTTTTTATAATAGGATAAGATAAGATACGCACCCTTATAATTTATATATCACGTCACTTACTTTCTCTTTAAGTTTATTCTATGTGACAATTTATAAGGAGGAAAATTTGAACACATCTAAACTGTGTAATGCGATGTTGTAGACTATTGATTTTGAACTTCCGAAAACTAGAGCGAACTAATGTTTTCATTGAAAGGTTCGAGTTTGGAATGGGTGTTTAGGGTTCTTTTAATCTAGTAAAGTCACCAATTTAGAAAATATATTAGTCATGTTAGGGAAAAAAAAGTCCATATGCATTGAAAAATATGAATGAAATAAAATGAGTCACCTATATTAGAAGTGGGACTAAAATGATATGTAAAAAGTGCATAATTGTTTGAAAAATGGGTGGAAGTTACATGTAGGAAAAGGACATGACATTATATTATTGGTTGACACACTTCTTAAAGTTAATTGATAGAAATGTTGGGGCAAATACATCTCCCAACTAAAACGTGTTTAAAATACAATGTAAAGGTGACATTAAAAGTAACACGATATAAAGAGGACGACTAATAGATGTTTAAAATACAATATTCAACTTTCAATTCAATTACTCAAGAAGAATAATATGATGTGGAGTTATCAAAGAGATATTTGCATTATAGATTCTCAATCCATATGTAAGTTAGTACCGAAATCGTCTTCTTTTATTTTTAAGTATATCAATTCTTAACTTTTCAAATTTGCATCACTTAACTACTCAAGCAAAGCAACGTCTCTTCCTTTTGGATGGTATTCATCTAAAATTCTTGTATTGGATGGTATTCATCAAATTTAAGCCCGTTTGATTTGGATAAAAATTAATTTTTTTAAGTAGATTTTGATAAAAAATCACAAAAACCTAAAATGGGACCGAGGTGCTTATTGGATAATGTTGGGAACCCCAGCTGCAAATTTCCAAATTGAACCCATTCCAATTGTCAAAAGGCAGACTCAAAGGTGATTTTCTCCAATTGTCAATATCTTGTCTGTTCTTTTATGATATTTGGGTATAATTTTGTAGTGGCCCATTGCCTTGTTAATAGGTTTTTAAGGTCTAGGGTGTTAGGGTTTGGGGGTCTTCCTAGAAACTCTATAATGCCAAAGTTGAAGATAATCGATCGTGAATTCTTGAAATTTTTACGAGAATTATATGGACATTTGAAAAAAGCAAAAAATAAAAAAGGGAATGGATAACAAGAATCCCTAAAATTTCTTGAATATTTCGAAGGATTCTTCGTTCAAGATTACTTGTTGTGGACTTTCAGAAACTCGAAATGGACAAATGTATGACAAAAAAATTGTGTAATTTAGAATAACTGAAAAATAGGAATTTATAGAAAGCATTGTTCAACTATCTTGAATTTCTTCCAATTAGATTTATTGATCTGATTGGAAAGAACGAATATTTTGGTTTATTATTATATTCAGTCATTACGCAAATATTATGAATATAGCCCCACAATTAGATTTGGGTAATCTTATATTAAAAGATCAAGTCATCATCAGTTAAAGTTAAATATTAATTTCAACCATTATATATTATTATTAACATATTTTGTGGATCCCACTATTATTTATATTATGATTCTTATTTATAAATCATTTATAAATTTATAAAAAACCGAAGCTAAGGTAATCCCAACCCGACCTCAAACATTAATCTTTGAATTAAATGACTAAGACAAAATAGTCATTTCTCACTATCTTGCTAGCTTGCCGGTCGCTTGATTCTACAAGCTTTTTGACTTGAAAGAAAACTTCTTTTACCCTCTGAACTCTCTGCTTCATTTCCGTCATTCAGGAAGAAAGACCTCATTTAATTCTTTTGAATCTCGTCCTAATTTTTGCCCACTAACTAATTAGCTTACGAACACTGAACAAACTTGATTGACAAACATAGTTTATGATAGTTCTTTATGTCGATGTTTTTTGTCAAAAACCATGTTAGCCCTTGATAAATTTACCAAAAGATGAAAATTATTTATTTGATATCGTGGATAGTTCCAAAACTAAAGTTGATAATTTAGTCATTGTTTTTCACATAATTTTTCTTACTTTTTAATCACATTATAAAAAAAAATACAATTTTCAAAGTATCAATTCTCATATCTTTATCAAATATACTTTATTCACTTTTGGTCAAATATATTTTTTATTCACATATTATTACCCCGTTTGATCCCATTGTTGTCCCAATAATGCATTCTCACATCAAATCAAGTGGGACACCGGTCCATGTGACACCCTTACACTTCGTTTTTCAATTCTTGCAATTTTACATTTTTTGACCTTTTCTCCTCTTCTATAAGGAATTAAGTGGCTACTGTATTATCAAAGGTTCATTATATCATCATTGCTGTTGTGCCATATAATCGCAAAGTTTGTTCCACTCACTTCGTTGCATTTCAGAGACATTCATTTCGACATGCATTTTGTGTTCAGCGTTAGGCAGCTCCACCTCGGCTGCATCGTCATCCGTCTCCACTCTCATAAACCCCTCGTCCACAAATCCAGAACAACGTAGGAAGTTATGAATACCCATCATTGCTACGACAACTACAACTTGTGTTGGAAATGAATAGCTAGGCATATGGTCAGAAATTTACCATCTTTACTTCAACACACCAAAGGCACATTCAATAACAATTCTGCACGCAGAGTGTCTGAAGTTAAACTCTCACGAGCATTTCGAAAACTACAACGATGACCTATTCTTTCATCGTGGAACTGTTGAAAATGGTACAGTATATTTGAGCCTTTATATGGGGCCATATATCCCAGTCGATGAGCCAATTGGAGTCAACCAAATAATACTTACCCGGCGCTGGTACCAGAAAGTATATTTCTGGACTGTATAGAACATGAGCTAGTATTCGAGCATCTTGCGTATTCGAGCTAGTGCCAGCCAATACAAATGTGAAACATAAATTAAAATCATACGCGACCACATTTCGCGTCGATACTCATTTTCGGCCTATAAAGTTAGCATGCTCGTGACATGGTAGCACAATTTTCGCATGTGTTCCATCAATAGCACCAATGCAATCCGAAACAGTGGATACTTATTCGGGTACTGCCTGTAGGGCTCCATGCCTTTGTTATAGTTTGGACTCAGTTGTATGAGACGTGCCGATAAAGAACGACGGCACGGACCTCTTTGAAGTAGTGACATACTGTTTGCAACGAATGATTGAATATCATTGTCACCTGTCAATAACCCTTTACGTGCCCTAATATGTACAAGAACATTCAAACTTACTCGTAGATATCTACCTGTTGGCTACTGCATAAGCCTTATTTGTCATGCAGAATATGTGCAAAATGTCGCAACAATTGTGGGTACATTCGGAACTCTTGATAGCGCATATGTCCGTTCTCCTCTATTACCTCCATCATAAACATGTAGCCATTTTTGGAAAAATGAAATCTTCGAATATGACACCGCGTCTCCGATAGTAGCTCCTCACATCCGTGCCAACGATTCTACAATACGTAAACCACGTTGTTACGTCATCTGCTAGTTGGTTTAAAAACTCCTCATCACCGACTTCTTCTTTCCCATCGAAGCCCGATAGAAGTACACCATTGAAGATCATTCATTGTATAATGGAAGTATAAATTTTTTTTTTGTGCGCAAGATGCTTTACCTTTGACAGATGGAGAAAGTTGTGTTAATAACCTAACAAATTCACATATCTTTATTCCTTGTTTCGAGCAATTAATTTATAGAAGAGGATACAAAGTTGGTACATGTTTTCATTGATTGACTCTTCAATGCAAGTTATCCCAACTATTCAAATAAAAGGCTGCATGACTAGAGACATGTTATACATGTTTTCTACAGATGCTGAAAGAATCTCAAAAATGATGTACGTTACCTGTAAAAATGTCTAATGGCTACTGTGTGATTTGTGGTCCGAAGGTAACCAAGAACTTGGTACCTTGTTTTTTCTAGTCCACCATTCCTCGGATGCTACAATTCAACCCATTGATAGGATGTATTCGACCTTGGTACAAGTCAACCTGTAGATCCATGGGTTTGGATAATGATTTGAACAAAAGGCGACAGTGAGAGCAGTGTCGGACGGGAAAATTTGACGATCGATACGCTTGACGAACAACAGACGAAGTGAGGAATGAGGCGATTTCACTCCTGAGTGTGGAACGAAATGGAAATTGTAGTAACAAGTGTCCTCTTTCAAGATCTGTCACATACGAAGTATGGTTTCGGATAGGGAAACTCATTGACGAACGATGAAAGACTTTGACGATGGAAGTATGTACTGTAGGCTACACTTCTTCGCAGGGGCTGAGATAAACTATTGAAGGGTGGGAAGATAACAGCAGAAAGTCGGGGAAGGGAAAATGTGGGAACCGGTTTTCGCACAGTCATATGTGGTACAACAGAAAGGAAACGTGTTTTTAGAAATGTTATAATCCAACGGTCTTATTTTATATATATATATACTCTAGACTTATTATTTTCACCTTCCAAATATTCCCAACTTATAAATACTTAAATATAAATTAATAACATACCATACATGTACTTAAATGAAAGCCGATATTTCTTGTGAAATGAAGCATGCAAATGTGTTTACATGCTAATGATTTGACAGTAAAAAATAAAATTTCTTTCTTAATTACTTCTCAAAAATTTTGGATGAGAGTCTTTTAGAGCATGTTTGGATATAGTTTATGGAACTTTTTTTATAATCCCATAAAATGTGGGATTTCACTTTGTGTGACTTATAAAATAGAATAAATAAGCTCTTGCTCTTGTCATCTTATAAGTTGCACAAATTGTCAATTTATATGGAAATTCTATACATTCTATCCAAACATGCTCCTAATGAATTGTTTGATATGTACAATAATCAATTCATGCCACGTGGCATGACATAACATGTGACACATAAGGTTAGACACATTAGGACAAGTCGATATAGGATTAACTTCGTGGACCATGGAAAAGATTCCACACGTGTGCCACTCTTTTCACACGTGCCCGACATGCACAGTAGTTTAACTGCCACGCAAAGATCAGTAAGCTACCATGACTATCTGCCACATCATGCACATGCATCATTTCTTGCGTATATGTGACGTAATTCAGCAATTGGGTACATTTTTTGAGTTCAATTTGAATTTTTAGGAAAATTGCTTAGTATTCCCAAACCTATCAAGAAGGTGTAATGAATCCCAAACCTTCTATTTTTGGCACATACCTTTTGATAAATGAATATAGTCATCACTATGTGGCATATATCTAATCCCTTAATTTTTAATCAATAATGCTCACTATGAATAATTAAGGGATTAAGTATATGTCACTAAAGATGACTAGCGATAATCATCAGTATGAATAGTATTACTTTTGCTAAATTATGTCGCATCAGAACCTCTAGACAATAACTACTCAAAAATTTGCTAGTTAGGTCTATCTTTCTACTTTTGAAATTATCTCTCTCCATTTTTTTTATTTAAAACATTTGAAAACGGAATAAGATATGAAAAGAAGAAATTGCAAGACGGGGGTACCATATTAGAGTGGTCTCCAAAGCATGTTTGGGATGTAATTATATTTTTACTCCGTGTGTGATGTAGCTAAAAATAATATTTTTAGTAAATTTTGAAAAAAATTAATGAAATGTGTGGTTAAAATTAGTTACTTACTTTGATTTAGAATTTTATCAAATTTTTAAGTCACACAAAACATGTCTTAATCACTTTTATTTAAACATACTTTTAATCTTCATGTTTTGCATGATCCATAACGAATATTCACTTATTGTTTATATTGGAAGTTGGCAAGTAATTATATCACCATGAATTGAGTTGGGCAGAATAACGTCGTGAAAAAATGAATGCTATAAAATGTTAATGGTCGAGGTAAGAGCTCAACTCTTTCTCCTTAAGACGATAATGCCCCGCACTGGTACGACGGTATTCCGACACTCGTCTCCCAAGATACAACGGTCTCGACTTGTAATAGTAGTCCTACAAATTACAAGATCCGACGAACCTACTCACGTTTTGATCTCTCTAAAAGTTGGAGGACTAAAAAGCACGAAAATATTTGCTGAGGCTGGATTGCAAAAAAGGAATAATGCAGAGTCGAATGAATAATTTCGGGAGAAGAATAAAATCAGAATTGATTTTGGAGTGAATGAAAATCGGGGTATGATGACCTATTTATAAAAGTTGAAAAGTTGTGTCCAAAATACACAACAGTCGAAAAGTTGTGTTTTCAACAGATACAAATTGTTTGGACAGGCTTAACCGTCCACCGTCCTTCTAGAAGAATCCACATGTCACGCACAAAAAAATCGAGGAAAAAATAATATAAAAGAAATATATTATTATTTTAAATAATAATAAAAGTCCAAATGCAAACCCAAGCCCACGAACCGTGACCCGTGCCCTTGTCGAGCTGAGCTGGCCGGTCAGACTTTCGGCTACTACGCTCGCGTGTGGACTTTAGCTCAACCTACTAGCATGTAGGTTCTCTCACCTTCAAAAACTATTGGTACCCATTGGAGCCCAAACCCAAATCTCAAACTTGAGTAACAAAAAGTGGTTTATATTCTTTTAACTTTCCTATGTGAGATTGACACTTTTTCAATTTTCCACCAATTTTTATTCCAATTTATTTCAACTTCAAGTGGTCATCTTTTGACCTTAATTTCTCGTTCACCTAAATTGGTTTTGAGAAAATAAATACATTGCATTAATCTACTCATGGAGTAGAACACACTCGGTCAAAGAAATATTTTGTCCAACTAATAGGACCCACTAAAATAATTGGTCAAAGTTGGTCAAACCAACTAATAAAACCCAATTTTTCAACAATCCCCCACATGAATGAAAATTAATGCAATAGACTATGCAGACCATATAGAGATATCATATCGCATCCGGATAGGTACCTTATAGGTTTGAACCTTGCGTAGTAGTATACTATGCGGTGTCTTGAACTGTCAGCCGTTAGTGTAAACCAAGATAATAGTATCAACACAATAACCATCCTAACATTTTCGAGTTCTCACTGTTGTGTTCATTTTAACCCTGAACAGCCCTTGGATTTCATAATCTATAGAAATAACATCATTTGAGATCAACTGCCTAATTGTATTATGTCTTCAAAGAATATGTCGAGACTTACCATTATATATACTACTTTGTGCTTTACCAATAGCCGACTGCCTATCACAATGTATACTAATTGCAGGCACAGGTTTAGGCCACCATGGAATATCCTCTAAAAAAATTTTGAAGTCATTCTGCTTCCTCTCCATCTTTATCTAAAGCTATGAACTTAGATTTCATCGTGGATCGAGCTATACATGTTTGTTTAGAGGATTTTCAAGATACGGTCGCACCAGCAATGGTAAAAGCATACCCACTAGTGAATTTTGAATCTTTTGTATCTGATATCCAATTAGCATCACTGAATCCTTTTAATACAGCTGGATATCTAGTATAATGCAATATAATATTTGACTTGTATCGTAAATATCTAAGAACCTTTATCAATGCCTTCCAATGGTCATTATTTGGGTTACTTGTATATCTACTAAATTTGTTCACTGCATATGCAATATCCAGACGAATACAGTTTGTAATATACATTAGACTGTCTATTATTCGAGAGTACTCTAATTGCGATATGGGTTCGCCTTTATGTTTGGCCAAATGTAGACTTAGGTTTACCGATTTTTTAACTTAACGTTTATCATATATATGAAACTTCTTAAGTACAGTCTCACTATTGAGATTGAGATAAGAAAAGTCTCTCAGATGTTTTAAATATTTTAATTCATAATATTACATCTGCAATACTCATATCTTTCATGTCAAAATATTTTGTTAATATTTTCTTGGTATTTGTTATGATATCATAATTACTGCCTATAATTAACATATCATCAACATATAGACATACGATTACATATGCATTAGGTGTGGTTTTAATATAAATACATTTATCATACTCGTTAATCATAAAATCATTTGACAACATAGTTTTGTCAAATCTTGTTTGTCATTATTTTGACGCTTGTTTTAGTTCATATAACGATTTAACGAGCCTACACGCTTTTTTCTCCTGTCCATGAGCAATGAANCAAGTGGGAGATCCACCAACTCCCAAGTATGATTTGCATAATAGAATCAATTTCACTATTAATAGCCTCTTTCCAGAATGGAGCTTCTGGACTAGACAGTGTTTCATAGAATGTCCTAAGTTCATTTTCTAACAAATAAGTTAAAAAATTTGGACAAAAAGATGTAGATATTTTGGTCATTTTGCTACGGCTTAGTTCTTTCTCACTTTGATGATTACCAATAGTAGTATCATAAGTTCATTTTTGCGAACTTATCTCTTTCATATGCTTACAAGGAAATTTGTCCTAAAAAAATACAACATTTCTATATCAATTATAGTATTTTCATGTACATTCGGGATGTCCGACTTATGTATGAGGAATCGATAAGCACTACTGTTTAGGCTTTGGTATTTCTACCTTAGCCAAACACCCCTACACTTTTAAATATTTGTACGAAGGTTTATAACATTTTCATAACTCATAAAGAGTTTCGGTTATACTTTAGTGTGGTAATTTATTTAGAATGTGGTTAATTGAGAGAATTACTTCCCCTCACAAATTTTGAGGTATACCAGAACTATTCAACATAGCGTTCATCATTTTTTTCAGAGTACGATTTTTGCGTTCTGCAATACCGTTCGATTGAGGTGAATAAGAAGCTGTAGTTTGATGAATAATCTCAGAATCTGAACAAAATTCTTCAAAAGGTGCTCCATATTCCCCACCTCTGTTACTACGAACAACTTTTATTTTTTTGTTTAGTTGATTCTCAACCTCATTCTTATACTGTCTAAATGTTTCTAAGGTCTCTTCTTTACTACTTAACAAATAGACATAACAGTACCTTGTGCAATCATCTATAAAAGTAATAAAATACTTTTTACCTTCTCTAGTTTGCACAAAATTTAAATCACAAATATCACTGTAAATTAATTTTAGAGGATTCGAGTTCCTTTAAAATGAATGAAACAGTGTTTTAGCTAATTTAGCCTCTACAGATATTTCGCACCGATGATTTTGATCAAAGAAAATAGAAGGCAATAAATCTAAACTTACTAATTTACATAAAGTATTAACATTTACATGTCCTAACATATCATGCCATAAGTTAGAAGACTCAATCAAGTAAGCAGAAGATTTATTTTTATTAATATCAAAATCACGGAGTATAGACATTACATTCATTTTGAATAGCCCATTAGTTAAGTATTCTTTGCCTACAAACATGCCATTTTTGGTGAGTCGAAACTCATCAGACTCAAATACTACCCTAAACCCACTCTTGCTTAACAAAGCTCCAGATACCAAGTTTTTGCGAATATCGGGAACATGCAACACATCGATGACTGTTACTTCTTTCCCTGATGCTATCTTCAGAACTACTTTACCTAGACCAACAACTTTTGATGTTGCCGAGTTGCCCATTAATAGTTTCCATCCATTGATGGGAGCGTAAAATTAAAACATTTCTTTATCAGCACAAACATGACGAGTAGCGTCTGTATCANATGTTTGCTTTAAATACAACAGTTGAGAGCATTAATTCAGACACACCGTTAGACAATTTGTCTTCTTCGATCAAGTGTACTTGGTCCTTTTCGTTTTACTTTTTCTATCGGTAGTCCTTTGCAATCTCCTTTGAATTTCTTGGTCTTGCTCTTTTACTTTTCGTTACCCGAGTGCTTCCTTTTCTTGCTAGTATTTGGCTCCACCAAATTGACTTTAGCCTCCATTTGCAGCTTTCCAGATTTCTTTTCAGAATTGTGATTATCTTCCTCAATTCTTAATCGTACAATTAGATCTTTAAGTCCCATTTCTTTGCATTTATGTTTCAGGTAGTTCTTGAAATCTTTCCACATTGGTGGTAATTTTTCGATAATTGTAGCAACTTGAAATAACTCATAGAGCTTCATACCTTCTGCATGTATATCGTGCAAGATGATTTGTAGCTCTTGGACTTGATTCATTACTGTTTTAGAATCTACCATTTTGAAGTCTAGGAATTTGCTTACAACAAATTTCTTAAATCCGGCATCTTATGTTTTGTACTTCTTTTCCAATGATTCCCACAGTAATTTAGCTATATTGATTGAACATTATACATTGTATAGTGTGTTGTCAAGGTAATTGAAGATATAGATCCTACACAAGAAGTCACTATGACTCCATGCATCGAATGCTGCTCGTTTTTAAGAATCTATTTCATCCTGCTCAACAATTGGAACATCTTCACTCAAGATTTTTGTCAAATTCAGAGTCGTGAGATAAAACAATATTTTCTGTTACTGTCTCTTAAAATTCACTCCGTGAATTTTTCCAATTTCTCTATGTAAGCATTATTAAGGGGTACGATAGATGCATTATTACTTATCATTATTGTCTTAAGATTGTTGGAAGTTGGCAAGTAATTATATCACCGTGAATTGACTTGGGTATAATAACGTCGTTAAAAATGAATGCTATAAAATGTTAATAGTCGAGGCAAGAGTTCGACTCTTTCTCCTTAAAATGATAATGGCCCGCGCTGGTGCGACGGTATTCCGGCACTCGTCTCCCAAAATACAATAACATCGACTTGTAATAGTAGCACTACAAATTACAAGACCCGACAAACCTACTCACGTTTTGATCTCCCTAAAAGTTGGAGGACTAAAATGCACGAAAATAATTTTCTGAGGCTGGATTGTAAAATATGAATAATGCAGGGACGAAGGAATAATTTCGGGAGAAGAATAAAATCAGAATTGATTTTGGAGTAAATGAAAATTGGGGTATGGGGACCTATTTATAAAAGTTGAAATGTTATGTCCAAAAGACACAACAGTCGAAAAGTTGTGTCCTCAATAGACACAAACCGTTTGGACAGACTCAACCGTCAACCGTCCTTTTAGAAGAAACCATGTGTCACGCACAGAAATATCGAGAAAAGAATAATATAAATTAAACATATTATTATTTTAAATTATAATAAAATAATATTATTTTACTAAAAAATATATATCAGCTTGACCCAAATTCAAGTCCAAGCCTACGACCCGTGCTTGCACTACTTTACCTAGACCAACAAGTTTTGATGTTGTTGAGTTCCCCATAAATAGTTTTCGTCTATTGATAGGAGTGTAAGATGAAAACATCTCCTTATCAGCACAAACGTGACGAATAGCGCCAGTATCAACGAACCATTCTCTCATATTGTACACCATGTTTGCTTTAAATACAACAGTTGAGAGCATTAATTCAGACACACCGTTAGACAATTTGTCTTCTTCGATCAAGTGTACTTGGTCCTTTTCGTTTTACTTTTTCCATCGGTAGTCCTTTGCAATCTCCTTTGAATTTCTTGGTCTTGCTCTTTTACTTTTCGTTACCCGAGTGCTTCCTTTTCTTGCTAGTATTTGGCTCCACCAAATTGACTTTAGCCTCCATTTGCAGCTTTCCAGATTTCTTTTCAGAATTGTGATTATCTTCCTCAATTCTTAATCGTACAATTAGATCTTTAAGTCCCATTTCTTTGCATTTATGTTTCAGGTAGTTCTTGAAATCTTTCCACATTGGTGGTAATTTTTCGATAATTGTAGCAACTTGAAATAACTCATAGAGCTTCATACCTTCTGCATGTATATCGCTCAATATGATTTGTAGCTCTTGGACTTGATTCATTACTGTTTTAGAATCTACCATTTTGAAGTC
>CAIGRB010030019.1:2192-46658 GCA_903798255.1 Fraxinus quadrangulata | reverse complement strand
TTTTTTTTTTTTTTTTTGGTTAATTTTTAACTTGTTTTCAAAAACGCATTTTTGAAAATAGGAAAGAAAATGCGTTTTCACTATTTTGAAAAATCGAAAACAGAAAACGACTTGAAAATAGTAAAGATAACAGGTTCTTATATTTTGAGTGTTTTTAGAATTTTCATTGAAAGTACTCAAAATGTAAAAAAAATATTTTGAGTTTTATGTTAGAACTTTATTATTGTTCTCGAAAATACATTTTCAAATATCAGACCAATTATGTTTTCAATTTTTTCGATATTTTGTAAAATTGAAAATAAAAAATCAGATGTACCCTTAACTTTTAACTATACCAATCAGGGACTAATATGGCTAGGCTTGTACAACAATTGTACTAAGCCCCCGTTTGGCCATATTAAATTTATAATACATTTTTCTTTTTCTTTTTTTTAATCACGCATTGTTCAATAAAATAATATTACACATAAATTAAAAATATTTCTTTCTTTTTCAACCATTCATTTTCCAAAAAAATATTAGTACAAAAATTATAACATCATATAATGGAGGGCCAAACATGGGCTAAATAAGAGTTTCCTCACTAGAAGCGTGTATTAGATATATTCGGCAAGGATATAATTTTTTTGTCAATATTATAAATGTTAAAGATCTTCTTGATAAGAAAAACTCCGATACAATAGTCATATATGCATATGCTGTAACTTGTAAGACTGTTCCCTCAAATTAATGTTAACAGTCTTTTGTGTCCTTATCAATATTTATAGGAACATACTCGATGACAAATTTTTAAATAGATACACATTTGACGATTTTTCGTTGAAAGTTAAAAATAAAAATAAAAAACTTTCAATTAGGGTTGACATTTCAACCCCGGGAATGGGCTTATGTCAATTAGCCTGTTTAACATGCTTAATTGATAGAGAAATGTTAAATGTACACGGGAGTTGTACACTCCCCCTCACAAGAAAGTGGGTCATCCTCTTGTGAGGGGGGCGTGCCCTCGTGTACATGTAGCATGTCTCTAATTGATATTTACTCTGCTTTGCTTTATTACTTTTTTTTTTTTTTCAGACTATTCACTTGAATGTTGACACGTGTCTTGTTAAATTTAATATATACTATGTTGAAAAAAACTTGTTGTACACAAAGTGTTACCAAATTTTTTACACAATTGACACATGGCGGCCCCCTATTGGTTAACAGTCTTTTGTGTCCTTATCAATATTTATAGGAACATATTCGATGACAAATTTTTAAATAGATACACATTTGACGATTTTTCGTTGAAAGTTAAAAATAAAAATAAAAAACTTTCAATTAGGGTTGACATTTCAACCCCTGGAATGGGCTTATGTCAATTAGCCTGCTTAATTGATAGAGAAATGCTAAATGTACACGGGAGTTGTACACTCCCCTCACAAGAAAGTGGGTCATCCTCTTGTGAGGGGGGCGTGCCCCCGTGTACATGTAGCATGTCTCTAATTGATATTTACTTTGCTTTGCTTTATTACTTTTTTTTTTCAAATTATTCACTTGAATGTTGACACGTGTCTTGTTAAATTTAATATATACTATGTTGGAAAAAACTTGTTGTACACAAAGTGTTACCAATTTTTTTACACAATTGACACATGGCGACCCCCTATTTAAATTTAATATATACTATGTTGGAAAAAACTTGTTGTACACAAAGTGTTACCAAATTTTTTACACAATTGACACATGGCGGCCCCCCATGTGTCAATTGTGTAAAAAAATTGGTAACACTTTGGGTACATGTAGCATCTCCCTACTATATTTTTCTCTTAGGGTCTGTTTGATTGTAAAACTAGAATTTGGGTGAAAAGAAAATGAATTATAAGAAATTGAATTGCCTAAAATTTGTTTTATTGGGATTTATAATTAATTAGTATAATTTTTCACTTGGAAAATGTTGAAAGTTTGGTGTCAACTTGGCTTCGTTCTTCATGAAAATTGTCCATTAAAATGATAATTTTTTTTACCATTGAGTCTAGAATTTGTTCTAATTGCCAAAAAAAAATTAAAAAAGAATTATTATACCGAATACCATTCGTTTGAATTTGTTTTGCACGAAAATTGTCAATAAAAGTGATAANTGAATTTGTTTTACACGAAAATTGTCGATAAAAGTGATAAAAAAAATTTACCATTGTGTCTAGAATTTTTTTCAATTACAAAAAAAAAAAATAATAATAATAATAATAATAATAATAACCTGAAAAACCAAGGAATGTGGCACGTGAGACAAAAGCAAGAAAATAAATTCCATGAAAAAAAAAAAGCATCGAACAACCTAAAAGTGAGAAATAGAATTTAGATTCCATTGGAAAAGATTGACCAATCAAACAAGCGCTTAGTTTTTATCAAATTTAATTTAGTCTAATTAACCTTAAATGTTATTAAGAAAGTAAAATCTAATTCCAATAAATTATCATCAATGGTTAGACGCGCAGACCAGAATAATTTCTTTAGAAATATGTATAATATTTTTATCTTAATTCCTCCCTAATTTTAACTACTAGTATGATTTCGATCTTAATATTTATTACATGTCTATTTTTTTAATTTAGAACAACTACTTTGTCATTAATAAGCAATGCTGGTACAGTGCAATGTTGAATTTTATGAAAATTAAACTTTATAAAATATTCACGAATTGTCAAGATTTCCACATCAAATCATCAATAAAATTTATTAATGTGGAACATACCTTGATCAATTAATTTTTATCTTGAATAATGATTCTTGAAACTTGAATTCTAAATCTTTAATCTCGATTTTTTATTCTTAAATGTGATTCTTAAATTCCTTTATGCGGGTTTTGGATCTTCATTTTCAATATACTTTTTCTCTCTGAATTTTCATGTTGATAGGATAGCATAAATGAAAAAGTTGCATATGAATTGAGAGTCATTACCCTATACATAATTTTTATATGTACAACTTTAATGGATCCGATCTTTAATACATAGAATCTGACCCCTCCTTTATTTAGATTTCCAAAACTCAATTACTTAATTCTTTATTAGATCACTTTAATCTACAAGTATTTCAAGTTATTTTTTGCCTACAGTAAGTTGAAATTTTATTTTTTCATCTATATTTCCAGGAGAAAAATGTTTGATAAAAGTTATCTGAAACAGTAGATACAAATAATAACTATTAAATAATGCAACTTCAATTAAAAATTGTAACTAATGAATTAATCTCAATAAGGAATAAATAAGCTTTCTAATAGTAAAGAAATTGTGACTAAAGACAATAATTAAATAAGTCATGATAGAACTTAGAAGACTTACAAAACTGAAGAAATAAAATAATAAATTTTTGTCTTAATAATCCTTGAAAAGTTGAGGCGATAAGGTATTGATCAATTAATCTTGGCACGTGTCTTTTGTATTATTCTTTTTTTTTATTTATTAGAATAGATTTTTACTTCAAAGTAATATTTAAGGTTCGATAAAAATTAAATTCCGTGAAAAGTAAGAAAGAAAAACAGAATAAAAATCAAATTTGATATAAGGGACACCTGTCATCATTTGAGTTGATGATAAAAAAAAATGTAGACGAGAGTAACGGGGTAAATATTAATTAATAATTATGACACAAGTGACTACATGTTATCAATTAAGTAGACAGTCCTACTACGTATACATATAGGATTGTTTCACAAAAAAAAATTCTCCATGTTGACCTCAAAAAATCTTCACTCTTGTTGTGAATTGATCATTTGCCACGCCATTGTCTACCTATATATTATCTGCAGAATATCGTTATACTGCATAAATCATCATATCAAGAAAAAGGGTTGATGAGCGTTTGCACTCCAATATCGAGTCAACTGTCAAAAAAATGTAAGAACAAAATGTGAGGTGAGGGAGAGATAAGAAGACAGTTTTGGCTTTGGCTAGGGTATAGAATTGCATTTCCTTTGGACTGTGCAGGGATATTTATAAGTGAATTTTTAGGCTAAATTATATTAGAGATGTTACATTGCATACCCAATTCAACACATATAGTACAGTTACGATTGAGAGTTATCTGATATTGTTTCCTTAAAATATGAAGTTACCTATCGGGAATGAATTCAGGATCGAATTACAAATCGGACTAATATGTAAAAAAAATTATTTGATGGGCTAAGGACCGGATCGGACTACTGGTTACCTAACTAGCAATAGTAATCTCATAAAACAGATACTTAGGACTAGTATTTTAAAAAGCGTGCATATGTGGGCAAAACTCATCGTTTCCAGCCTAGACACTTTTTTTCCCCTAGGCGCGCTTTTTCTTGCCTAGACGATCTTTTTTTTTTTTTTTTTTCTAATTTAGTATTTTATAATTTTAGATATTTGGTAATTATTATTTTAATTATTAAACTCTCGTTTGGTGAGGATTAAAATTAATTTTTAGCAGATTTTGATAAAAGTTAATAAAATATATGGTTGAAAAGTTGTAAGTTCTATAATATATGTAGTTAAAATTAGTTATCTTTGACTTAAATTAAAATCTGGATTTTTGTTTCTATCAAACAAAGGCTAAATGATTTTTAGACTAATTAAAAGTTAAAAATAATATTAAAATAAGAATTTTTTTTTACGCTTTTTATCTACTTAGCTCAAAACTTGACATTCACAACTGACGCTTTTTAAAACACTGCGTAGGGCTGATAAAATTATTTCTTTATCAAATAAATTTGTGGGCCTTATACTTCAAAACATGAAAACTAGGAACCCAAAGTATAGTTTTCGCCAATTTGTCCTTGTTCGTTGAAGTTCTCAAGATTCGTCACCTTAATTTGAACTTATGAGAGGTTCGCCAAGGGATGAGACATTGAGACTTGGCCTAAATGATTTTTGGGCGAGGGCCATGCGAGTTGAATCATAATGTCACACCACCGTAGAGTGAAGCACGTGGAAGACAAGTGAGACCTTCACATGCCAAGAGAACAATAGTCTATGTGGCCTCTACTTCTCAAATACCACGTGTTACACATGAATTATAGGCATAACAGATCTAACAATGATCTAACTTCTTATAATGATACAATGCCCATACATAAAATAAAAGTCATTTGTAGTAGCATTTACCAATATAATCATATTAAGCATATTTAACTTAAAATATCAACTTACTAGTAAATAAGTAAATTTTCAACAAATAATTTGAGGAATAAATGATGTTTTATCTCATCTTTTATAAAGAATGGAGGGGACTTGTCCTGTGTAACATTATTGGACCTGCATGACGTGCGCGATAATAGAAACCAACTAAACGTCGGATCTACATCTAGGCAAATAGTATATACAACTTATTATGACTTATTTCTAAAAAAATTTGACACTATCTCTCATGTAATTTCGACTAACTATCCTGAAATAAAATACAACATATCCGAATACAATGTTTACAGCAAATTAGGCCATTTGTCTAGCCAATAATCACAACCAAACAGTGTGGATCCAGGATATTAGGTCAGTTAGGCCGGTCGTTGATAACCGTAATAATAAGATTTTTTAATATCCTGTTGAATTTTACATTTTCGTTGATTTGGGGGCCCAATTTTGGGAGTTCGTCTCGGGCCCCGAAAATCACAGAACCGGCCCTACCTACAGTAAGTCGAAATTTTATTTTTTTCATCTATATTTCCAGGAGAAAAATGTTTGATAAGAGTTATCTGGAACAGTAGATACAAATAATAATAATTAAATAATGTAACTTCAATTAAAAATTGTAACTAATGAATTAATCTCGATAAGGAATAAAAAAAGCTTTCTAATAGTAAAGAAATTGTGACTAAAGACAATAAATAAGTCATGATAGAAGACTTACAAAACTGAAGAAATAAAATAATAAACTTTTGTCTTAATAATCCTTGAAAAGTTGGAATTTCTATTTAGAAATTGAGGCAATAAGGTATTGATCAATTATTCTTGGCACGTGTCTTTTGTATTATTCTAGAATAGATTTTTACTTCAAAGTAATATTTAAGGTTCGATAAAAATTAAATTCCGTGAAAAGTAAGAAAGAAAAACAGAATAAAAATCAAATTTGATATAAGGGACACCTATCATCATTTGAGTTAATGATAAAAAAAAGATGTAGACTAGAGTAACAGGGTGAATATTAACTAATAATTATGACACAAGTGACTACATGTTATCAATTAAGTAGACGGTCCTACTACGTATACATATAGGATTGTTTCACAAAAAAAAAAAAAAATTCTCCATGTTGACCTCACAAAATCTTCACTCTTGTTGTGAATTGATCATTTGCCACGCCATTGCCTACCTATATATTATCTGCAGAATATCGTTATACTGCATAAATCACCATATCAAGAAAAAGGGTTGATGAGCGTTTGCACTCCAATATCGAGTCAACTGTCAAAAAAATGTAAGAACAAAATGTGAGGCGAGGGAGAGATAAGAAGACAGTTTTGGCTTTGGCTAGGGAATAGAATTGCATTTCCTTTGGACTGTGCAGGGATATTTATAAGTGAATTTTTAGGCTAAATTATATTAGAGATGTTACATTACATACCCAATTCAACACATATAGTACAGTTACGATTGAGAGTTATCTGATATTGTTTCCTTAAGATATGAAGTTACCTATCGAGAATGAATTCAGGATCGAATTACAAATCGGACTAATATGTAAAAAAAATTATTTGATAGGCTAGGGACCGGATCGGACTACGGCCTGATCAATAGTAATCTCATAAAACAGATACTTAGGACTAGTGTTTTAAAAAGCGTGCATATGTGGACAAAATTCATCGTTTCCAGCCTAGACACTTTTTTTCACCTAGGCGCGCTTTTTCTTGCCTAGACGATCTTTTTTTTTTTTTTTTTTCTAATTTAGTATTTTATAATTTTAGATATTTGGTAATTATTATTTTAATTATTAAGCTCTCGTTTGGTGAGGATTAAAATCAATTTTTAACAGATTTTGATAAAAATTAATGAAATGTATAGTTGAAAAGTTGTAAGTTCTATAATATATGTAGTTAAAATTAGTTATTGACTTTGACTTAAATTAAAATCTGGATTTTCGTTTCTATCAAACAAATGATAAATAATTTTTAGATTAATTAAAAGTTAAAGATAATATTAAAATAAGAATTTTTTTTTACGCTTTTTATCTACTTAGCTCGAAACTTGACATTCACACCTGACGCTTTTTAAAACACTGCGTAGGGCTGATAAAATTATTTCTTTATCAAATAAATTTGTGGGCCTTATACTTCAAAACATGAAAACTAGGAACCCAAAGCATAGTTTTCGCCAATTTGTCCTTGTTCGTTGAAGTTCTCAAGATTCGTCACCTTAATTTGAACTTATGAAAGGTTCGCCAAGGGATGAGACATTGAGACTTGGCCTAAATGATTTTTGGGCGAGGGCCATTCGAGTTGAATCATAATGTCACACCACCGTCGAGTGAAGCACGTGGGAGACAAGTGAGACCTTCACATGCCAAGAGAACAATAGTGTATGTGGCCTCTACTTCTCAAATAGCACACGTGTTACACGTGAATTATAGGCATAACAGATCTAACAATGATCTAACTTCTTATAATGATACAATGCCCATACATAAAAAAAATGCCATTCGTAGTAGCATTTAGGACCAAATTACTACTAATATAATCATATTAAGCATATTTAACTTAAAATATCAACTTACTAGTAAATAAGTAAGTTTTCAACAAATAATTTGAGGAATAAATGATGTTTATCTCATCTTTTATAGAGAATGGAGGGGACTTGCCCTGTGTAACATTAGTGGACCTGCATGACGTGCGCGATAATAGAAACCAACTAAACGTCGGATCTACATCTAGGTAAATAGTATATACAACTTATTAGACTTATTTCTAAAAAAATTTGACACTCTCTCATGTAATTTTGACTAACCATCCTAAAATAAAATACAACATATCCGAATTCAATGTTTACAGCAAATTAGGCCATTTGTCTAGCTAATAATCACAACCAAACGGTGCGGATCCAGGATATTAAGTCAGTCAGGGCGGTCGCTGATAACCGTAACAATAAGATTTTTTATTAATATTTAATTAAATAATGTTTAAAAAAATTTCAATCAATATATAAATGCACTAAAACGTAAAAAAACTCATATACATTTGAAAATATAATCCAATGCAACCTAAAATAATTTTAAAAAAATACATTTTTCAGTTATATATGTACGATCAAATTTTAAGTTTTTTACGAACTCAAACGAACTAGTTTATACGTAAATCATAATTAAATGGTAAAGACAAGCTCTGAGTTTAGACGAAAGTTATCCAAAATTTTGAAAATAATGAATTTTAGAACTAAAACTATTTTTGACCCCAAAAGAAAATGTATTTTTCGAACTTTTAAAAGAATAAAGAACAACACTCATGAACGTGTTCTTTGCTTTTATATTCTCTATGATTGTAAAATATACAAGTTCTTGATGATTATTGAATATTATTTGCGCGTTAACATGATTAAATATATTTAGATTTTTTTTATAGATTTCAAATTAATAATTAATCATTTGTTGTTCTTGACGTAACACGACATTATAATTAATATTCTAGAAGAATATTATTTGCTCATGGAGAGCAAAAAATATTATTTTCAATATTTTAGAAGAATTCTGACATAGAAAAAGTAATAGTAAAATATAACGTGTTGTAGAAGTAGCACATTATAATTTTCATTATTATTCTAGTTAAATTTTACTTGATTTTGAAAAGCATAATAATATAAAACATAACGTAAATTATGTTTTTACTACTAAAGAGTAAATCCTTTTTTATGATTTTTTTACTACTAAAGAGAAAAAACAGGGAAAAAAACAGATTGATGTGGCAGCCCAGGATTGAGCTTTTTTATGATTTTTTTCCCATTCTCCAATGAAAAACTGCCAAGTGTAGTCTGTAAATGCTTTATTGTCATTGAGTCTGGCCATGTAGCATGATTCATATGAGACATACTTTACCAGAAATTGCAATATTGAATACATTGACATATAAAATAAGGATGAATTGATACAAGAAATGAAAACAAGGAAAGTAGTTGTACTCTTTTTCCTTTGATCAGTTTTGTCTCACTAGATTTTCTTGACAAAATTTTAAAGAAACAAATATTTTTTAATGTGTCATCCAAAGAGGAGAGTTGTAAATAATATGATTATTTGTGAATGACGATTATATCCCTGCAACTTTAAGAATTATTATTATTATTGTATCTATAATCATTCTCTATAAATATGGAGTTTTGGTTCTCAATAAAATACATAAAAGTCTATTGACTTCTATCTATTCTCCTCTTTTCTCTCTAGTGTATAACAAGTATCTATATTTTAACTAAAAAGATTAGTTTAAAAAATCAAAATAAAAAACAGTCAATTAAACTAATTTTTTATATGAAGTATTATCTTGTAGCTAAAAATTAATAACTTCTTCATTTTATAGTTATTAGATTCGGCCCAAACATCGACTTGACCGAGGTACTTGGTCATCGGGTTATTGGTTGAAACGAATGACCAGTGGTCACACTAATGGGTTATTGTTTAAAAATTATTCGAAAAAAATATGAGTAAAATTCTCTCTTTCGGATTAAAGTAAAGTTCTAAAGTTATTTGTCTCTAATTATTTTTATTTCTTTAAATTATCGATTTTCTGAATTCATTTATAGTGATCATGATTAAATTTGTATATTATATTAAAAAAATTATTATTCTCATTTTTGCTATGTACAAACCATTTATTAATAGTCGATCCAAAATTTATGTGTATTAAATTTTCAATTAACAGTAATTGAAAATTGTCTTTCCATTCTTAAATAAGTCTATAAAATAATAATAAGTTATTACAAATGAAGCAAAATGTTAAACTATAGTTTGTTTTTTTTTTCAAAATACATTTAGAAAATAAATGATTCATGACTTATCTAAAACTTATTATACAAAAAAGTCAACAAAATGTTGTTGGTTCCAGTGATTTGATTACTTGTTCTTATTAGTTGGAGTACAAGGTTTAATTCCTCGAGTCTGTAATTTCAAAGGAAAACTTTTGAAATCCAATCGAAAACTGATCAATCGAGCCGATTTTTAATCAAAAATCACCAATTGCCCCGAATTTGACCGGGCTAGTTGCTTTTCGATTATATGATCTCACCTTGCCTTGGCCATCAGGTTTCCAGGCCGAACCGGATTTTATAACAATGATTCAATTTAAGTTGGAGTAATTGCAACTTGAAAAATTATTAAGAATGCTTCTGTAGTTTCATTAGTATCTTTTGCGGGTGGATTTTTATTTTCTATCAGAAAACAGAGAAAATTATAAATATAACTAATAAAAATACATAATTTGTGTAAAACTGAAAATGTAAAAAACTTATGTATATGATGTAGTGATCAGGACTCGCTTGAATGTTAATTTATGGGGAAATAGATGAATAAGAAAGAAAAAACTTTAATTTTTTAGATGGAAATGAAATAGATATTGAATTTTGGAGATAAAAGAAATAATAAAAAATAATATTTAAATTGTTACATAATGTAATACAAATTTATTATTTTCAATTATGGATATTTTGGTCCATTTAACTATTTGTAATGGAAAAATTTATAATTTTTATGCCTTTTTTTTTTGCCACCATACTATAAAATATAGTATGTGAAGTTACAATACACCCGAAACAGAGGGTCTACTTTGTAAATTTCCCTATTTCTTAATATATATATATATATTTCCCTCTAGTTTCGATATATTTAGTGTTCATTGTTTTAAAGCTCTTTTAGCTATATGATCATTTTCAATTACACAATAAAATATTCCGTAAGTGATTTCAAAAAAAAAAAAATCCTATTTTTTAATCACACATTCTCCTAAAAATACTATTCGAAATTCCTTTTTATTTTTTTATTATTTTTTTTGAAATAATACTGAATTATCCAAAATGATTGAGAAAAATGTTTGCTAAGCTTGAAAAGCAAAAAGTTACTATATACATAAAAAGAAAAATTACTTTCCCAGCTAATTTTTATTTTGCAGTCAAACTAAGTTTTAATGTTTAGCAAAAAAACAAAAATTATTTATTTTAAATTTTTTTTAAGCTTATTCAGCCCCTGTTTGAAACCCATATTTTTTTCTCATTCTATTTTTCATTCTTCATTTCAACCACACATTCTATCAATAAAATAATATTACACATAAACCCAAAAATTCTCCTTACTTTTTAACCACACAATCTTCTATCAATCACTATTCCAAAAAAAAATTTCCACCCAAAATGGATGTCAAACAGGGGCATATTTACACAATAGTGAAATCATTAATCATCCAATACTTTTGTCATGTCTCCAAACTCAAAATTCTTTAACTTCGTCACCTTATATAAATAATTGGTAGATTACAGTATTTTAAAAGGCGCAAANGTTTGGTGGAGATTAAAATAAAATTTTTAATAAATTTAAATAAAAATTGATGAAATGTGTGATTAAAAAGTTATAAATTTCATGAAATATATAATTAAAATTAATATTAATTTTAATTTAGATTTTAATAACTACCGACTAAGTAATTTTTGTTTCCTTAAACCTAATATAAACAAAAGCACGTGGTGGGGTCCACAATTTGGTTGCAATGGATGCATGTGGAAGCTTGCAATGTGCATGTGCACATATCAAGGCAAACGTGAAGAATCATATTATTGAAGTATCTTTATATATTTTCAAGATATTCACGGATGTTACAAGTTGTCATACATTGTTTAGAGACATGACAATTCATTTAGTTAGATTATATCTTAACACTGTTTTCTACGCGAATCGAAGTTGTTTTTCATCAAAAGTTCAATTTGTATATAATTTTCGTATATAGATGGTGACAAGAGTTAGATTCAATAATTTTTTGAATTTTATTAGAGGAACAATTTTATTATTAAGATGTTACGAGACATTTCATGTGGAGTTTTTGTAGTTGATTTACGTGGTATCGTAAAATAAAAGGGCCAAAAGACAAAAAAGAGAGTCGACACGGGGCACCAAATCGGGGCAGATTGGCTAATATTCATTACATGTGGTCATGTGATTAATTATTATCTGGGAAAAAGGGTTTGAACTTTGTTCTTTTATGTTATTCTCTTTATGCTTATAATTGAAAAAACTTTCTATAGTTTTAAATGGCTTCCTTGGCTTTATTTGCGAAAATCTTTTTCATGAAAATTCTACAATAAAAATGCGGTTCTACAATAGGCTGCTACTTCACAAGTCAAGATCAACATTGGTGAAAAAATTGGGGCCAACATTCAAAGTGATATGGATTTTATCGAGAATCAAATGATTATTGTTCAATCAGATTCAAAGTATAAGATAAAGACCATCCTTCTATGACTCCACTGAGGAGTTCAATGATATTCCTTGTAGCTCAACTCTTAAGTCCCCCTCTTCCAGTGAATATGACTCTTTTAATTAGTCTTACAAAGAAATGGTACATGTGTAGGCTATTTTTATCGTTTTACTAAATATCAATGGCAAGAGATCATTGAATTTTGGACAAAAAATAAAGTTAAACCAACTAATGAGGTGATGTCATCTCAGCACCTGTAAATCCATAAGTACAAAAAAATCTGCACAAGTAACATTTTTTAATCTAACAAGTACATCAAAAGAGACTCTTGAAAAACAAAGATTCCCTTAAATTTGACCAAATTCTGCTCGAATTATCTCTTGTTTTGCTCAAAGTAACATCACACATGTAATGACTGCGGATTAGAGGTCGCGGGTTCGATTCATGATACTCTTGAAAGACAGACTCTCTCCTGAAAAACAGGATTTATCTTGAAAAACAGCAGTTCTCCTGGAAGGTAAGGTGCAATATGGGTTTGACTCGTTCGACACTTTGACAGTTCAGTTTTGGGGGGTGGGGGGCTTGGACCCTGGTCAGTTTGAGGCACATCCCGCGGTTTACCTGATTTGTGTGATGAGGGGTTAGATCGCAAACCCTATGATTAGTCGTCGAAGGTAGACACCTAGTTATAAAAAATAATAATAATAATAACACATGTAATGACCTAAATTTTATTGAGAAATCATTACTCTGTTTAATCCATACCTAAATGGTATTTTTTCCCTAATGCCAGCCCATGCATGAAAAATCAACCTAAATATATACATTTTACAGCTACACCACATTATAAAAAAACTCTGTAATTTTTATACGAAAATTGTAGCCCATTCCTCACTGTCTCTCCTTCTCTCTCACACACGATTTTCTTGCTATATATAGGCGATTTCCTCGCGGAAATGGCTGTCAATCCATGCACGATATGTCTCTCCCTAACCCTTTTCGTTCAACCTCCAATTCCGGCGATCAATCTAATAAAAACCCATCTCCTTACATTCCTTTGATTGACGCCGGCAGGGATCCGACCAGAGCTCCGGCTAAAAGCCGTCGTCCCTCTAGAGTCGTCGTCCTCTTGTTGGCCGGGCTATTGGCTGTTGCATTGTTGGTGGCTGTGGCTTTGAATTATAAAGGAAATGGAGATGAGGATTCCGCCACGAATCGGCCAGAGAATAAAATGCCTTCAGTGGCGCGTGGAGTCGAAGAAGGGGTGTCAGCCAAGTCATTTATTCCATTGTTGGGAGCGACAAATTATTATTGGACTAACAAAATGTTGGCTTGGCAAAGAACTGCTTACCATTTCCAGCCAAAAAAGAATTGGATGAATGGTAATTTTCTTTTCAATTTTTAGATTTTTTTTTAAAAAATTTTAACACCCATTTTTATCTTCTGAGTTTTTGCTAATATTTAAGATACGAAAGTAAAGAATATATTAATGAATTAAAGAATGAGGTAAGCGAAGTTCTCGATAAATTTGACTTGGGTAGGTAAGTTGTTTCATATACGGGCTCGCTACTATGGATACATCTTATAATCTTTACATACTATATATTTATTACTATGGATATCTTTGGTCCGCATCATGTCGCTAATGGATGTTCCAAAGATATACATACACGTGCAATTCTTGTTTATTAAATTCACATGAATGTTCACAAACATTTTCTTCAATGTTTTGATGTAATCACATGTTATTGCAATTTTTTATTTTACATTGTTTGAGTCCACTAATGTGTTTCTTTGTGTTTGATTGAATATGTGGATGGCATTGCTTTATTGGGGGCTCTGAATTTTGGTTTCTTTTGATTCAGATCCTAATGGTAAGTCCATTAATTTCTATCACTTTATTTGAATTTTCAAAAAAAAAAAAAATGATTTAAATAATGTCTAACTCATATGAAATACTATAGGTCCAGTGTTCTACAAGGGATGGTACCATTTCTTCTACCAATACAACCCATATGGTGCTGTATGGGGCAACATTGTTTGGGGACATGCAGTATCAAGAGACCTTATCCACTGGCGCCACCTTCCGATAGCCATGGTTCCAGATCACTGGTACGATATCAACGGTGTCTGGACGGGGTCCGCTACAATTCTTCCCGATGGCCAACTTGTCATGATCTATACTGGTTCAACCAATGAATCAGTGCAAGTCCAAAATCTTGCATACCCTGCTGATCCATCTGATTCCCTACTTACTAATTGGATCAAGTACTCCGGGAACCCGGTCCTGGTCCCACCACCCGGCATTCATTACAAGGATTTCCGGGATCCCACCACCGCGTGGTTGACCCCAGAGGGAAAGTGGCGCATCACCATTGGTTCTAAGGTGAACAAAACTGGTATTTCATTGGTGTATGACACTACGGACTTCAAAAGCTATGAACTCCTGGATGGAGTGCTCCATGGTGTCGCGGGTACGGGCATGTGGGAGTGTGTGGATTTTTACCCGGTTTCGAAGATCAAGGAAAACGGGTTAGACACATCTGAACATGGTCCAGAAGTGAGACATGTACTCAAAACTAGCCTTGATGATGATAGAAATGACTACTATGCACTAGGAACTTATGATAGTTCTACTGCAAAATGGACTCCTGACAATCCAATAATCGACGTTGGTATCGGATTAAGGTATGATTATGGAATTTTCTATGCATCAAAGACATTTTATGATCAAGAGAAGAATAGAAGAGTCTTGTGGGGTTGGATCAAAGAGACAGACAGCGAAAATACAGATATACAAAAGGGTTGGTCATCAGTTCAGGTACGAGGTTTATATGAGAATTCGATTCTTATCATCGTTAATGCTATTATTATTATCTTAACAAAACGTGAATTTGTAATATTATGTCTTGTCTTATCTGGAAAAACTATTGAGTCTTATGTTTAATCATGGATTAGAAATATTGAAAAACATTAACATTTGATGTTCTGGACATCATTTGTATTGATGATATTTGTCTTTCACAACATAGGCTATTCCGAGGACAATTCTATTGGACAAGAAAACCGGTAGTAACTTAGTACTATGGCCAGTTGAAGAGGTGGAGAAGTTAAGATTGAAGAAGAAGGTATTCGACAAAGTGGAGGCCAAAGCCGGTGAAGTGGTGCCACTGGAAGTTGGCTCTGTCACTCAGGTATGTATCTCATTGGACTTAGCTAGTGAAATTATAATAAAGTGAATGTTTGCTATGCATTATTAGATAGCACTCGACATTGTAAAAGAAAATATACTAACTTATTTTTATGATTTATTACTATTAATATCATTTGATCCAACTTATGGGAGCCTGCAGGCTTACAACATTATCGTTGCAATTTTTCAGCTAGATATCGTGGTTGAGTTTGAAGTGGATCAGAATGCCTTGGATAGCATAGATGGCGCTAATACAACCTACAGCTGCAATGCCAATAGTGGGGCGGCTGAAAGAGGGGCGTTGGGACCATTCGGGTTATTGGTCCTCACCGATAATGACCTAACCGAGCAAACTCCAATTTACTTCTATATTTCCAAAGACGCTGAAGGAAATTTCAAGACATTCTTTTGTGCTGATCATTCAAGGTCATTCTTGAATCCATCAAAAAGTTTATCGTGTTTAATTGATTTATCTAGACAAAGGACTGCTAGTGATAAATTTTGTCTGTAATAGGTCGTCTAAGGCACCGGATGTTGACAAGGGAATTTATGGCAGTACAGTACCAGTACTAAAAGGCGAAAAACTATCTATGAGAATACTGGTAAGTTTAATTCCTTGATCATGTTCCCGAAATTTGGATAACAAAACTTAGAATTATTACTAATAGTGAAAATCTTTTTCACAATGCAGGTGGATCACTCTATAGTCGAGAGCTTTGCTCAAGGTGGAAGGACGAGCATCACCTCGCGTATATATCCAACAACAGCAGTCGGTGAAGATGCTCGTCTCTTCCTGTTCAACAATGCCACTGATGCAGGAATAACTGCATCCCTTCAAATATGGCAAATGAGTTCTGCGTACGTGCAATGATAAACTGCGACGTGATATTTTAAAAATGTTATATCTTTGTTTGTTTTAGTCCCACATTGTTTTCCCCTGTTGTACCATAGAATGTTGATAAAGTTTTAATGAGCTTAATAAATTCTTGATCGGCTTTAATCCCTATTTTAAGGCAAAAACTGTTGTTCCTAAAAAGCCAGCAGATGGAATAAGAAGAAGAATCAAAGTATGAAGTGGTTATTCTCCCATTGACAAGCTAATAGTAAAGAAGAAGATTTTGCTCGATTAGGCCATGCTACATTGTCTACCATCAGTTGCTCCTTGCATGGATTAGCTTCCCAAATTTACCCGCATTTACTTTTGAAAAATCTGCAATTTTTCACTTGGCAAGGTGCTATTGGCGAGCACAGGGTGTGTGTGGAAATTGGTTTTTTAAAAGAACTCCAAAGAGCAGCATGGATCTTAAATCTGTAAATTAATATCAAATTCATTCAAATTAAAGCTTACTGCCCCCTTACTGTCTTTACACTCCAAATTAATATGAGCCAGTCAATTCGGATGATATTTTTCTCAATTCCTTGATCATGTTCTTTGAAGTCGAAATCTATATGAGCCAGTCAATTTGGATGATATTTTTCTCAATTTCTGATTTTCCAAATGTCTGGCAAGCTCACCATGACCTAAAATTTCTGAGTCAGTCTGATTTTTTTACAGAAACTTTTGTTTTCCATTTTTCTTGATTTAAAGTGTGAAGCTCGCATTAGTGATCGCTTATTAGTATAATGACTGTCATATACATTGTGTCTACTATTAATGATTTAAATGTTATTGTTGACATTTATTACTCTTTCATGTGGATGTAAAAATGGCTTTATATGGAATTGCAGATGATTCTTGAAATTCTTAAACTAATTATTATCAATTCTAGTTCTTAATAGGAAATTCTTCAAGTTCTGCTCAGGAACATCACCACATTATTCTTCTTCTTGTGCTTTGATTATCCCAGCTAGTTCATCAATGATACGCATGCTTATATCCCTGTTGATTGTTAAACACATATAACATTTGGTTGTTGTTTACGTTTGCACTATATTATTGTTGCCTTGTTTAATTTTTTCTTTCTACTATTTTTAGTATTTACAAATGGAAGGTCAACATTCATCGAAAAGAGTAAAGACAATATTTTCATTCTTTAAAAGGACTGGTCAACCTAATGAAAGTACATCTCCAGAAATTGAGCATCCGTGAGTCTCAACTCCTATGCAACATCTCCAGAAATTGAACATTCGTCAATCTCAACTCCCGAATTGCAATCATGTACTAGTATTGAACGGGATCCGGGAAAAAGAAAACAAATGTTTGAACATACTGTCAATCTATGAGATGAGATTAGAAATCCATATATAAAAGTTGGACCTTATCAGCTGAAATTTAACGAGTATCCAAGGTTAGAAGGGAAATAAGCTCGTCGCTTTCAGAAAAAAATGGTTTACTGAATTTCCTTGGTTGGAGTATTCTCCTTCAACTGAAGGGTATATTTTTTTACCGCGTTCTTTTTCAGAAAGATAGTGATTTGTCTAGTTGTTCGGGATTGGTTACTGAACGATATGAAAATTGAAAGAGGGTTAAAGACGGAAATAAATGTGAATTTCTTGTTCATGCTAGTACAACATATCATAAACTATGTGAGGCTATAGCAAAATATTTGATCAGACCGTCTCAGCATATTGACAAGGTGATGAATACTGTATTAGAAGAGAAAATTCAAAAATAGATGATGAATACTGTATTAGAAGAGAAAATTCGAAAACGTCATTACGTATAATGACTTCAATTACAAGTGTTCGATGGCTAGCATTTCAAGGTTTAGGGTTCAAAGGTAATGATGAATCTCTATCTTTACTTAATCGTGGGAATTTTGTACAACTAATAAAGTACGCAACATATTTGAATCCAGATATTAGTAAAATTATTTTGGAAAATGCACCACAAAATACCTAATACATTGCTCCAACTTTTCAAGAAGAAATTCTACATATTATGACCAATAGAGTACGACGAATGATTCGAGAGGAAGTTGGGGATGAATGCTTTGCATTCTTGTTGATGAAGCACAAGATGCATATAATCAAGAGCATGTGGCCATTATCTTGAGGTTTGTGAATAGTTATGGCAGTTTGATAGAATGTTTCTTTGCAATCAAAAAAGTTATTGATACCACGTCATCGAATTTAAAAAATGAAATATGTGATGTTCTTGCTCAACATGAACTTCAGGTGAACAAAATGAGAGGACAAGGTTATGATGGTGCTAGTAACATGCGCGGTGCTTCAAACATTATTTCTTAGAGATTGCCAATATGCATATTATGTCCATTGTTTTGCCCGATAATAGTTGACATTGGTCGTGGCAGCCAAAGAAGTCCATGTCATTTGGAACTTCTTTTCTTATTTGGACAAGATTGTCCATATTATTACTTCTTCTCCTAAACAAGTTATCGAGTTGTAATCTTCTCGTAGAGAAGATATTCATTGTATGTTAGCTATTGGGGAGCGTGAATCTGGAAGTGGGGCTAATCAAATGGTTAATTTTCAACATTACGACTCTATAAAGAGCTTGATAGATATGTATGATCCAACCCGCAAAGTGCTTGAATAACGACAGATCTCAGACTAGAGCTCATGGTGCTTACAAAAAGTTGATGAGTTTTAAGTTCAAATTTATCTTGCATTTGATGCATAGAATAATGACAATCATTGATTTTTTTGTGAAACCCTTCAAAAAGATCTCAAGACATCTTGACTGCTTTGAGGCTTGTGTCTACCACTAAACAATTGCTTCAGAAATTGAGAAATGACGACTAAGAAGAATTTCTTCAAGAAGTGTAAAAAAAAAAAAAAAAATCTCAAGAAATGATATTACAATACCTAATTTAGAAAATTTGTATAACAGTGGTCGTTCTAGATATGGAACTATATTTGAGCATTATTATCATTATGATGTTTTCAATGAAGCAATAGTATTTGCAATGATGGAATTAAATACAAGACTTAATGACATGTCAGTAGAACTTCTTTCTCTCAGTGTAGCTTCGGATCCTAAAAATTCATTTAGATCATTTGACAGTCGTAAATTTTGCACACTTGCTAAAAAATTCTATCCTCAAGATTTTTCAAAGCAAGATATTATTACATTGGAATATGAGTTACCACATTATGAGTTAGATATGAAGGGTGAGTCCATATTTCAAGTATCTACACTTGTTGAGTTATGCAGACAGTTGATTGAGAGTAGAAGGTCGGAGACTTACATTATCGTGATTAGATTGATTTAATTTGTATTGACATTATCTGTTTCTATCGCAAAATGGAGGATGACTTTCTTGCTGATTGTATGATATTTTTTATAGAAAGGGAACTTGCTGAAAAAATAACTCTAAATTCTATTATATATGAATTTCATGTTTCAAATCCTCGTCGAGAATCTTTCTTGCTGATTGTATGATACTTTTTTTTTTTTTATAAAAAGAGAACTTGTTGAGAAAATAGATCCATATTCTATTATAGAAATATTATGTTTCAAATTCTCGTCGTGAACGATTTAAATAAATAATGTTCTTTAAAGAGTTTTTTAGTACATAAATTTTATTACATTAACTTTAAGTACTTCCAGTTCCTCTTATACCAAATCCAGAATCCTTCCCTACAACATGGCAATTTTCTTTCTTTGAAAATGCATTTCAATAATTATCCAACTTATATCATATTCAAGGTTTACCCACTAAATTTTAAGGTGTTTCACATTACTTACTAAACTTTATCTATTTGCACTCCAGTCGTTAGATTCCATTTCTCTCATTATTGACGTGTTAAAAGAAAATTTCACGTGACAAGTTATGACCGTTAAAAAAATTATAGCTCAACCAAACCATTCAGGTAAAACATTTCATTTCTCACCCGACTTGATCACGATTTACTCATCCAACTTCAAAATGTTTCTCAATGGTTACTCATATTTGAGATTTACACTCCATCCATCATCTATCAATCAAGCCATCCAATTCTCCAAAATCACCATGTGTGAAATGTGACTTCCACAACTCCATAAACTTCTTTAAGCCCAATTGTTGATTCCCAATTTCGGCCCCCAGAAACCTTAGCCTCCAATTAACTCTTCTCACCCACGTACAACTAAATTGTGTATTGAGATAAGGTCGATTGTTGAGAAGGACTTGAGAAGCTACTACTTATAAAGCCTTGTCCCCCAATTGTACCATCTATCTGACATCTCTCTTATCACAATCTTCCATTTTTGTAGGCGTATGTTTGATCATCTGAGGAAAGAAATGTCATTGGACTCTGACAGTTGATGTACAATTGGAATACCTTCTAGACCGTGTACGTACTTGTTGTTCTTCGTTCCTCAATTTGATTGAAGTTCGATGACATTTCCTTCCTCAAATTGTCTGACATGCACCTGAAAAAAATGGAAGATTGTGATTAAAGAAATGTCGAACAAATGGTACATTGGGGGATAGGGCTTTATAAGAAATAGCTTCTTGCAATATTCTTCTCAACAATCGGCTCTGTCTCAATATAAAATTAATTGTACATGGGAGAGATGAGTAAATCGAGGGCTATGACTTTTTGGGGATCAACTATTGGGAATTTGGGATTTAAAGAAGTTTATGGGGCTACGTTTCATAAATGTCAATTTTGGAGAGTTTGATAGTTTGGTTGAGTTGTAATTTCTTTTTAATGAATGTAACTTGCAACATGGGATTTTCGTGCAACATGTCAGCAACAAAGAGAGAAATTTGGTGGGTAATCGATGGAGTATAACTTTCAAAGATGAATGATCATTGAAAAGTATGGTAAAGATGGATGAGTAAACCTGTGATCATAGTATAAATTGGGTGAGTAATAAAACACTTTACTTGGATGATTGGCTGAGTTATAATTTTTTTAATGATCGTAATTTGTCATGTGAGATTTTCATTTAACACATCAGCAATAAGGGAAAGAAATTTGATTGATTATTGATGACGTGCAAAAGGGCAAAGTTTAGTGAGTATTGTTATTTTTTAGTGAGTAAACTATAATCATGGTATAAGTTGGATGATTATTCAAACATTTCCTTTCTTGCAATCAATTAACATATAACATTTCACAATAATACTGATCAAAAAACTTAACATGAAAATCTTCGTCAATGCTTGTTATGGTACGTTTCTGAATTAAAAATATATTTTTAGAGCCAGTCGACGCTTCATTTTAGAATAAAAACTTCTCATTTTTATACATTTGACGATAAAATGATTAGGTGAAAAATGTCATGATTTTAGGCATGCTGGATTAATGCAATTGTCCTAATCGTTTTCAATGCAATTAACAGCTCAAGCTTTTGTACGTAAGAGAGTAACGTGCACTTTACAAGTTATTATTATTTTTTACATATATAGAAAATGATAATACATTGCAAGTTATGATGTATAAAAAGTAGCGTTCTAAAAAGCATAAAGCGTGGCTAGGCGTGGAATCCAAACTTCAAACTTTACGAGCCTAGGCGAAGTTTAGGGTAAAAAAGCGTTTTTTTTTTATTTTAAATTTTTAATCATTGTAAAAAAAATCAATAATTCTAATAATACATACCAAACATCTAAAATTATAAAATAACATATTTACTTAATAATTCATTCATAAAGATGAGTTTCAAAATCATAATTACATTACGTAGATAACTTGTAGTTTAAATCTTATCTAATCTAAATCTTTATCGGACTTCAATTCAATATCTTCTTCATCTAATTCGTTCTCCGTATCATCCGATATAAAATCATCATTCTCGGGCTCCCTTATTTCATTTTGATCATTTCTTGTACTTCTTGTAGATTGTAAAATATCACTCTCCTCCTCACCCTCATCATCACAACCCTCTACAATTCAAGATTGTGCATTAGTAGCATCCTATTTTGGCATTCCTCTTCTTCTTGTTCATCAACCTTGCATTAAATAGGACATAAACAAGATTGTTCATTCTTGTAGTGTCAAGTNAAAAAAAAAAAAAAAAAAAAGACGCGCCTGGGCATGCCTAGGTGAGCATTAAGCGGTCAACATTGTCGTTGACCGCTTAATTCCCGCTTAGGCTCAAAGCGAAACGTTTTCATCACGCTTCACACCTAGGCATTGTCTAGGCGACGCTTAGACGAGCTTTTTAGAACGTTGATATTAAAAAGGACCATTTTAGATGTAAAATTTTAATTCAATAAAGGTTTTTTAAAGTTTATGATCAATACACCATCATAAATACTCACCCGTCCCATAAAGACAGTCCTATTTTTCACGTAGATTAAGAAAATTTAGTTAATATAATTGAAATAATAAATTTTACTATCATTTTCCTAATATACCCATACATTAATGTAAACAATATTCAAGGTAATTAAATTATGCATACATTATTCAAGGTAATTAAACTTTCTATGTATTAGTCATTGTTTAACGCAGGAATCAAGATAATTAATATTTCAAAGCCATCCAACACAAATATAAATAAGCAAATGTCATGAAAGATAGATTTTTTTTTTTTTAATTTATTGTTCCAACCATAATTGAATGATATAGTGATTTATATTTGTAATAACAAAACACATTAAATAAGTGTATATTAGGAAACTAATATATTAACTACATTTTCAAATGAGAAGCATGACTATAATTTGGAATAGACAAAAAAAGAAAACATGACTATTTTTATGAAACGGATGGAATAATGACCTCTTCTAAAAATTTAGGAGTAAATTTTTTTGCAAGTTAGAAAAAGGTCTATATAGCATTAGAATATTTCTGTGTATACAGAACTATTCATTTACCAGAATAGTTACAAATAAATAATTTTCAAAAATACCATTTTATATAGAAATTGCAACCAAAACCACCATAAGAATATAAAAACCTTAATCAAGTCCCCAAAATTTATGAACTCGGATTCTTCGATAAATTTAACTCCAAATATTGTACAAGACTTTATTGATCTAAGAACTACAACATATAGTGTATTAAATTCTCAAAGAGAAGATCTAAAAGAATTCTTTATAGAATATTTAGATCCTAAATTAAAATATAATGACGCTTATATAGTCAATCAAGCAATCAAACTAGAAAAAGATATACAAAAAAGATTTTCGACCTAGAAAGAAGGATTGACGAACTTGATATAATCATTGAAGAAAAAACTTTAACAAAAGATAGTCAATTTTATGTATTTTATTGCGACATTTTAAATATTTACGAATCTATTAATTTAATAGATAATCTAAAAAAATCCGTTGTACCTCTCTGTAAATTGGCATCAAAGCCAAGTTATGAACCTAAAATAGAGATGAATATAGCAGACGAAGAAAATATAATTGAAAAATATTCGAAAAAAGTTGAAAAATATAAAAAAAATACCAAGTTATCCTTACTTACCTAAAAATAGTACAAATAAAAGTTTGAAGATGTACATAAAAGATTAGAAAATTTAGAGTATAACATACAAATAGGAAATACTCTTTTAAATAAAAATTTTAAGGGAAAAAAATAAAATTATAATTAACCCACCTCAAGATTTCAGGATAATACAGAAAAATAAAGAAAAAAGAAAAAATCATGAGATAAATCAATATATGCTTACAAATGTTGAAAAATTAAAACAAAAATTCTTGGAATCTACTGGCGAAGAATATAATGAATATAAAAAACAGTTAGAAGAATTAACTGAAAAAATAGAAAATACAAAAATGAATACTAATCCAACAACTAGTTATAACATAAAAATAGAATTTAGTAGTGATGAATAGTATGAATATCCTTACGGTACACAAATATCTAATAAGGAAGGTACTAATCAATATAAAAAGATACAGAAAAGATACACTGAAAATATAAGAAAACAATCTGTAAGAGAAATAAATCCTATAAAATCTTACAATAAAATAATCCATACAATGGGAACATGGTTAGACATTGACTGTGTAGATAAAGATAAAGCTATTGAAATATGGGTAAAAAGTACAGACTTAACTATAAAATTTAACAAATGAAAAATATATACAGTCTTTGGATTTATAGAACATACATTCAGATGAATTGTATCTGAATGGTGGAGAAAGCTGTCAGAAAATATAAAAAGAAGAATAAAATATTGTGAAAATACAGTTGAAGGATTAGATAATAGGAATAACTTAAATGAACAAAATATACAAAAAATATTAAGAAGACTTGAAAGAGCCTTAAGGACAGAATTCCTAGGACATAAATATACAGCAGATCAAGAAGCTAGAAAACAAGATGAATATAATGAAGGAACAATAGCAATGAAAAATTTGAAAATATGTGATATGTGTGAATTAGAAAGATATACATATAAATTTGAAGAATTATATTATGTATTAAACAAAGAAAATTATCAAGAAAATAAATCAATACTAAGGTCTTATTTTACAAAGTTACCATTCCCATGGGGAATTAAGTTATTAAAAGAATATGAGAAATTATTACATATTGGAGAAAAATAATGAGTAAATATAGATAGTCTTGAAAGTAGGATCCAATTTACAAAAAGAATGATATGCATCTGGTGTAGAGAAACTCTAGAAAGTAAGAAAGCATATAAGATGAGGAAGAACTCTTTGTGTTGTTACAAAGATACAGCCAAATTGAATAACTTGGTTACCATAAAAGAAGATATTAATCTTATAAGAAATATAAAAGAAAATTCAAAAAAAAAACAATAGGTTTAAACGATGAGGTTTTAGACCACATAAAAAATATTTTAAGAAAAAAATTGGACTAAAAAGCCCAAACCAAAGTATATCAAGAAATGTAGATGTTTCATCTATAATGAAAAAAGGACAAATTGCCCCTCAATGTGCCAAAAAGAAAAATAGACAAAATATAAAGACTCTTAGAATTTATGAATAATTCCAAAATGATAGTGATATAGAACCAATAGAATATTTTTGATGACTTAAGTCGTAGATGTAGTAGCATTTATGAGTTGGATATATTTTCATCAGAAGAAGATCTTGATGAGATAATATATATGAATCAAGAAATACAAAAATTAGATGAGGAAAAGAAGTAGAAACAATTGAGGAAGTAAAAGACTCAGTAGAAGGAATAAACCAAAAAATTACCTTTGATGCTAGAAAATATAAAAGGATAACTAAAAAGATGTTAGATCTGCAAAAAAGAGATGTATTCAATCAAGGATTTTTAGAAATACTACCAAGAGTAAATAAAATTATTGTAAGTATGAACTACGGAGAAATATCTATCAATATAGAAGACACAATGAAAAAAGATAAGATTCCCATAATCACAAAAGAATGGGTAAAACAAAAAATATCCAAAATTTCAGAGAATGTAAGAAACAAGTTAAAATGTATTGAAATATGAGGAATCCAAATAATGGTAAAATGATTTTTTAGATAAGATATGAATATACTAATAGAGATATATTGTATGGACAATAGAATCTTACAAGATCATATAGATACTTTATTAGAAATTGTTGTAGGAAATCTAATTTTCTAGAAGATAATATTTACCATAAAATCAAAATATGTTGTCTCATTAATTGATGAAAATATTGACCAGAGTTTCAATTTATATTATAGAATTGGAAACTTAAAAATATTGTGGAAAAGTAAGACTATTAGTATAAGTATAAAATCGATTTTTGCTTTTAGTACTAACCATCATAACAATCTAAGAAAAATAATTGATAATATTATCATACATAAAGACTTTGAAAAATTAGCTCAATATATACCTCCCAGAAAATATCAAGAATATGAAGTTACCATACCAGAACAAATAATACTTGACTTTCACAAACAAGTAAGAGAAATCAATTCTGAAAGGAAATTGATAAGAAGAAATAGTGTCAGTCTAAAAGGAGATAATTTTATTGCAAAATTTTCCTTCAAACAAAACTCTAAGATTAGCCAATTTAGAAAACTAAGTATTGCTAAACCATCAAGTTTGCAATATTATATTAAAACAAGATATGTTAATTAAGAAGGATACAAGAAGAATCTTCTTGTCCTCATAAATACTGGAGCAGATAAAAGTTATGTAAATGCTAAATTTGTTAACAATTTATTAGATTTTGAGTTATCAGAACCATATATATTTAATGATTATTTGGGAAATAATCTCGAAATAAGAAAATATGTAAAATTTTCTCTTATATTTATTGGAGTGGATCATAAAGAATATACTAAATAAATAATTATATATAAGGATGAACTATATAGAGTCAATCGTTCACCTATAATATTATGAATGAACTTTCTTGAAAAATTTAGCCCTTATAAAATTTGTCAAGGATATTTAAAGATAATAATTGATGATAATCAAATCATCATATCAAGAATAGATGAAAATATGAAACCTTTATTATCATGGAGAGAGTAATTAATATTAATCTCATGAGTCCATATATTGAATTTATACTCAATATAAGAAACTATTACAAAATTGAATTTCATGTTTATCTAGATACATGGAGTACAATAAGCTTATACTTACCAAATGTATTACCATCTAAATATTGAAAATATGATTCAAAGAAGGTTGTCACTGCTACAACAACAGGTGGAAATAAAGTAATATATAGCAAATATGCTACACAAGTATATTTTCTAATATCCTCAGGAAGTCGCCAAAGTCTATGAATCTGCTTTGGGTGGATTGGGGGTAACAATAAGTTCTAAAAAGTCCTTGATCGATTCTGCGGAGTTTGCTAAATGCTTCAGGGTTAGGGAATTGAGAAAAGATCTCTCTTCTATCTCAATTCGGAGTTTTTAGAGAAGTATTTGTTGGTACAATATATATATATCGGGTGTGATATTTTATTATGACAAAATTTTCTATTAAAATATGCGCCATTTACACAATATATCGACAGATATATGTTCATAACTCCTTGTGCACATAAAATATTTACTCCAAAAATAACTAAAGCTATTAGCCTAGCATATAAAGAAATCAATCATCAAAACTCCTCAATCCAGCGTGGTGGATGTTGGAATACAAAAAATTTAAACAAATCACTCATTTCTGTATTACTTACGTAGATATACTTATTCATTCAAAAGATATAGATGAACATACAGAACATCTTGAAAATTTTGTTATATTATGAAAAAAACATGGTATTACACTTTCTCAAAAAAAAGTTGAGATAGTTAAAACAGAAATATAATTTTTGGGGTTATTTATAAAAGAAGGAGAATTGCAATTGTAATCTCATATTAGTAAAAAACTTCAAGAATTTCTTAAAGAAATCAAATATAAAAAACAGTTACAAAATTTCCTTGATATATTAAATTATGCTGAAAGATTCATTGAGAATTGTGCCAAGATAAAAAAATATTTTCTTCCAAAATTAAATAAGAATGTAATATGGTTTTGGGAAGAACAAGATTGCGAAAATATAAGGAAGGTAAAAGAGGAATTGAAAATTTTACCTAAATTTATGATTCCACAAGAAGATTTCTTTATCCTTGAAACTGATGCTTCAGATAATTTTTTTGGTGTAGTATTAAAGGTTAAAAAGAATCAGAGAGAATATAAATGTGAAAAAAATTGTTCTTGTCCTGAGATACTTGCAGATTACACATCAGGAACATTCAAAAAAGTTGAAATAAGATATGAGACGAACAGAAAAGAACTCATTGCTGTAAAGCGAGAAATACAAAAATATGAAGATTATTTATTACCAAAAATGTTCTTGATAAGAACTGATAATACTCAAGTAAAGGTATTCCTAAAAAATAATGTTGATCCATTTATTGCCAATAGATATATTATTAGAATTCAAATTTGATTTTCCTATTTCAAATTTAATATTGAATATGTAAGAGGTAAAACTAACTTTCTTCCTGATTACCTTAGCAGGAATGGAGTTAGATCAACTAAGGACGAAAGTTCAGATACTTGAGATAAAATTTCTTACTTGGAAACACAAATTCAAAATATAAAAGATAGTTTTCGAGATAAAATGAGTATAGCCCTTAAGACAGATAAAACTTGTACCAAGTCTAGTGTCCCTTCACAAGGTAATAGGAACCCCTTCACAGAGAATACTTAAACCTATTACTGGTAAAGGAGATATGAAATTTTTCATTAGAGAAGATATTCCAAATATTAAAAACAGCGAAGGTAGCTCTTCATCAAGCCAAATTTCATCTAAACTAACTATTGAAAATATTGATCCAAAGGATATTTTCAAAATATGCCATGGAGAAAAAATTCCTAAAAATCATAATTATGAAGAAGTAATATTCTTTATTATTTTTTTAAATATTTTATCCGACTGGTATTTGAAAATAGGAAAATGGATGAAAACTCTCCATTATGGAAGATACAACAAGATAAATTTTTATCCAGGTGCACCAGCTTATTGGGTACGAAATTGCTTTGACTTAGGGAATATACTTTGTATATATCCTAGCAAAGATCTCAGAGAGATAGCTCAGCTGCCAATGGATGTCATAAAAGCAGCCAAAACATATACCGAAATTATTAAAAGTACAAATATATATATGAGATTCCACTCATCAACAATGGAATAGGATCCGGTCCTTCAATATATGCAGCCATCGTTTCATGTTATTAAAATATGACTTACAAATCAGCATTATTTACCAACCAGTCAAAAGGTTGTTAAAAATGGTTACCAAGATATTATCAACATGATGCCCTACAGGAGAGCAAAATGGTATAAAGAAATATTCGAACATGTAACTCAGTTAATTATTGAGAAAGAAAAAAATATAGGTTTATCTTTCTGAAGAACATATAATCTAATCCAATGCTATGAAAAATACAAAAGAAGAAGATATATATTTTTTTGACCATTTATCATCCACTATAATTACAAATCAAGTAAGTGGATCAGAAGCTATGGAGAAAGAACTATGCAAGATACTTTGGGATTACAATGATCGTCATTGTGAGTATTGCACAGTAGAAGATATGAGTCAAGCATCTCTCAACCGTGAAGAATTCTCTGCGGAATTCTTTGAATCGAGAATGGAAAAATAATAAGATAAGCGATCATTTATCACTACTTTAATAAAACACTTTATTAAAGAAAAACGGTGGTAACTAAAGATAGAAGATAGTGCAAGAAAAAGTTGTGAGCCTCCACCCACCAGTAGTTAGAAGTGATGGGCTAGCTAAAAAGATAAAGCCAGTAAACACTATCCAACAAAAGGATAGTGGCAGACATCAATGGAGATAAAAATAATAATAATGATGATAGACACCCGTGAAGATAAGATTCCTTATCATCAAAGAAGACCTCTACAAAAGGGAGGAAGATTAAGTGTTCAGAAATTCGGAAATCTCTGGACATCTCTCTAGAAATTAATCTCTTATAATCTGTATACACCACTTGTATTCAGAAATATTAGAAAATTTGAAGATAGCAAATCTTGTAATAAGGTAATCACTTATGGAGTTCTAAACTTCATAAGGTGAGTACCAAATGTATGTAAATATAGTTCGCAAGCATGTACTATTTCAATTTATGGATATTAAAATGAAGTTTGTTATATTCAATAAAACTTTCTTAAAAGGATTTCGTTAAGTTTTTTATGATTTCTCGGCAGTGCAAATAAAGATTTTAAAAGATTTTTAAAACATTATTTTTGAATGGATGTTAGCCATGCCAAAGTACCCTCTTTGATGAATATTTAAGGGGAAAATGGCAATTTTCTAATAAAATTGTAGCACATTGTGTGTGAGTTTATCTTTTAAAATTTCGTTTTAAGTAAGAACTTGATTCTGAAAAGAGTTTGAATAAAGGTGAAAACAAAGACTCTGAATTCTGTGAAATAGCTTCTGTGGCAATACGCTAGTTCTCTAGAGTGAGAAATGCAACCTTAATTCAAGAGCCTTTTGCGGAAGCAGTTGGAGACCCAAATGATTTCAAAATATTTTAAATATTCATCTGATTCAGAAGATTGATTAAGTACATGCAAAGCAACTATAAGAACATGCTAGAGGGAAAGTCTAGTTATTTCCATTGATTACTGTAAGTTGTTTACATACTTTTGTATGCTTTAATTACTATTGATATTTATGAACACTTCACAAATATCCACATCAAACGATAATTGTCTTAAATTATATTTGAATAAAAAAGATATTTCGTTTTTACTAAATATAGTTGAAAAATCTGAAAATATATTTCATGTTGGCCAAGAAAAACGTGAAGAAATATATTTGGATATAGATTATGCTTGTAAATACAATATATGATTTGATCATATAGAAACATATAAAGAAATAAAAAACATCAAAGATATCGTAACTAAATACGAAGATATAGAAGAAGAAGTTTAAGAAGGAATTAATTTTGGATACATAACTAAGGAAAATCAAACTAAAACCTTTAAAAAATTAACAAAATATAGAGAATATTTAGAACACGTTGAAAAGTTAAAGAAATATCGTATAAATAATAATTTTGATTAATGAACCACAATGAAAGAAAAATATCGAAAGATTTAGAATATCCAAGATAATACCAGTGAAATAAGAATCAGAGAAATTATGATACTCCTTAGAGAACTTAAAAGAGAAAATAATTCAAAAAAGTGAGATAAGATCTTAAGAATTATAAGATATAACCCTGAATAACCTAACAACTAAAAGACAAGTGATATATTTTGCAAATATAAGAAGAAATGGCAAAATAGTATTTTTAATAGATACTATTTTTATTCGGTAAAAGATTAGATAAAAAAAATTTGGTACATGTATCATGTTCTATAGCATTAAGTAATATTAAATGAAAGGATCAATTAAATGGATCTCACATTTCTTCTTTAGTTGGACAAATTGCTTGATGTCATCTAGACTGACAAGTTAAATGGCATTTTTCAAACTCTAATGATAAAAAATGACAACTACTATTTATTTACAATTCCATTTCACATACTATTAGGGTAAGCATTAGACAAGAAATATTGAATGATGTTTTAAGCATACCTATGATTGTTTAGCGTACTATCATGCCATAAACTTTTTGTCCATCCATCGTTCCATTTAGAGCTTGTTTTGCAAGATTTTTGCTTTTACTTATATTTTTGTAGAAGAATTTTATGAGAAAGTCATCTTAAATCAACTTTATCTAAAAGCATGTCTATTCAAGCAGCACATTTCAAAAAAATTATCCAAACAATTTTCTAAGAAACTTCTTAATTACGAAAAAAAAAAAAAACTTTTAACTTCTCAAAATCTCTGCTTAATGGGCACTCTCACAACTTTTCTCTCCCATTTACTTTCTTATTTTCTGTAATCAATTCTTGCCCTTAGAGATATGGACGAGATTGAAAACATGAGATTCTTTCATGACACGAGCATCTTTAAAAGGCACCGAAAGATACATCATATGACAAGTAATTTATTCAACTGGACTACATTTTACAAAATCTTGGGTGTATTTGCAATTGTGACAAAAATAATAACGAAACTTTAAAAGTTCATAGAAGATGGCATACAAAAGTTGATTGTCCATCCATTTAAGAAAAATAGTAAATTATAATAGTTGGTGTTAAGTGATAAATTTCACATCGTGTCTATATTTCGAAATTTAGTGGATGTGAAATTTATCCCTTAACATCTTGAACAATGGTAATTTATTATTTAGAAAAATCTATTACCATTTAGCATATTTTAAGGAGTTTGGTGAGCAATGAGCTGGCATAGATGGTCCAACACTCGGCTAAAAGTGATTAACTTTGAGTAAATTCCAATGATTCATAATTAAGATTGATGATTATCAAGTTAGTGCTTAAGAAACTAACCATCATTATAAAAGATTTCACGATGGGACATAAAAAAATAGTAATGTTTCATTACTTAGTTTCATAATCAGTTTGCTGAAAAGGAAATATCCAACTATAATAATATGTTAATGAACAAATTATTTTTCTTTAAAGGCTACGAATCAACTTAGCTACACATTGATTTAGTTAGGAATTTAAGATATTGTATCATCGAGTGTTCAAATCATCTGTTTCTATTGCGACAATTCTTTAAAATCAGAATATTACATATTATCCATACTTATTTCTCAATGTAATTTTGTTATATTCTCATCTAATTGTTATTTTCTCAACGGAATTTTAAGGGAAAACCAACATAATACTATTATAAATTATCAAATTTGTGTCCAATATCGAGTCATTTAGAATCTTATAAAGAGCTGCCGACATAGTAATACATCCTTATTGAAACTTGTAAACATCCTATATTCAATTCAAAATTATTGGATTGATTGTAAGGGGACCATTTGATCATTCTTAATTCAACCAAAATGAAGAGTATGCTTTACAAGTTATTGACGGTTATATTCAAATATTATTGTGTTTTTTTTAATAATATTATTGAAAAATAAGATAATATTATATTATTCCTAACCAAATTTTTTATTTTTTTTCTATAAGAAAATCTATTTTTATGTTTTTGATGTGTTATACCTTTTCACTTAAAATAATAATTTTCTAGGATATAGAACATTACAAGTTAACAATTCATTTTTACTTTATGTCATGGATACACATATAAATTACTCAACGTATTTAAATATTTGATGAAGCATCAAAAGGTTTTGTGAAATAATTTAGTCTCTCTTTAAACCTGGGTTATTTTGGCCATTTTCTACGTAGGTTAAAATCAAATTTTTAATAAATTTTATTAAAAGTTAATAAAATATGTGATTGAAAAGTTATGAATCCAAACGTGATTGTTGACTTTAATTAGAAATTTTAATCTAAACCAAATAAAGGTTTTATAAGCTTAGTAGTACAAAATCACAAAAAACTAACAATTCTTATATCTATAAGAGATTCTTTATTTTTTATTAACTTTTTATCATAATAGAGACCATATTTAAAGGAGAATTTTCAGACACTAAGATAAACTCTTTATTTTACTTTTCTTTGCATTTATTTATTGTATTTTCATCATTTTTCAATTAATATATATTTTTATATGTAAATAGCTAAACTATTTTCCAAAAAATTCACTATTTAACTTTTTAATAAAATTAGGAAAAATTTGAGTTTATATACAAAATAATTTATTGTATGAATATGTGATTAAAAATCAGAGTATAAAAAAAAGAGTTTTAAAATAATGATTATCAAATAAGAGCTTAAACTTGCATTTTTATTAATATAATTTTGATTAAATATAATAAAAAGTGGGTTTGACTCTCATTAATTAACAATGATTGCATTTAATAAATTTAAAATATCGATTAAATATTAAAATAAAGAGTCTTTTGAAACTTAATTTCAATATCTGAATATTTAAAACAAAGAGTATTCTTTTTATTTTTTTTTAAATAGTCTCTTGGAGATGTTTTGTAAAAGTGATTTCTTTAAAAATTACATTTTTCTACAATTATTTTCATTTTCATATTGTTGAAAAATTATTTTTCACCGTAATTTTTTTTTCTACTTTTTCATTACATGTATTCTAACAAAATCATTTTTTATTTTTCAAAGAATTTCTCCCATACAAGCACCAACTCTTGTGCACTGCTGCGCATAAGCTCTACACCAATTTAATCTAAGTCCTCAATGTTTAATAACTGTTACATTTTGACCCTCAAGCATTGAAATAGAGCATCAAAGCCTCCAACCTTCTGCATTTGTGACATTTGAGTCCCTAATGACAGCAAAGTGGGGGCGGAGTTGAGAGATGTTGTTCAATTTGCTGTCCATCAATTAATTATTAATATATCATTTTACACTAAAATATCACATATTTATAAATATAATGAGTATTTAAAGAAATTGTGAACATATAAATTTAAAATAATTTGTCAATAATTAATTTTGTGGACAATAAATAATATACAGTAGATCTCAACTCAGTGAGATGTGGTGACGGATGTGTTTGGATGGGAAAATAGCAACGATAAAAGAAGGTTGAAGAAATTTTTTTTTTCTTTCCTTTTTTCATGTTAATCGACATAAACGTATGGTAGTTGTTTAACAAATTTTGACTTCTTAACGGTCAAAAATTATTTCCGTTGATATGAGAAAAAAAACTCTACAAATCTAAAATGTTGAAAATTCAGAAACTTCATCTTAAAAGACTTAAATGTAACAATGTTCAAAATTGAGGACATCAGATAGAATCTCCCTGTAATTGATGGAGCGTGATGGAGACAGACAACATTGGTCATCAATAAAAGGAAGGCGTGTACCAAGTCTGAACTGGCCGGTCACACACATTCTCACTCTCTCTCACACACATTCTCACTCTCTCTCACACACAAAAAGCTCAGCAAAATCCCTCCAACCATGCATAATTTTAACATTTTCTCTCCCATTTAACCCCACACTTGAAAACCGTATACCCCAATAGAGCGGTTTCTCAACCTTTTTGTACATACGCTTATTACACTCTTTTCCTCTCCTCCTTTCCCAGTTTGTTTCTACCATTGATAATGTAAACACACAGAAAGGCAAGAAAAAGTGGGCTGTTTTGGATTTCAACGGTTACTTTCAGTGAACAAAGTTGAACTGAATTCATGGCTTCATTTAGCTTTTTTTCACTCTTGTTTATCCACATTTGCTTGCTTCTGGGCTTATCATTTGCTGAAGATCCATTTGTGAACTATAATTTTGTGGTCTCATATATTACTGCTTCTCCTCTTGGTATTCCTCAGCAGGTTTTTTTTTTTCTAGACCCCTTTCTGATTTTCTCTGTATCTACACTCTTTTGTACTCTTTTTATGTGGAATCTGATGGTTTTACAGCTTCTGGAGAAGTGGGTGTGCTTTAAATTTGCTTAGGCTGTATGGGAAGGCTCTAGATTTCTGAAATTTTGAATGGGTAGCATCAGATCTAGGAAATGGTGTAATGTTGAGGAACTTTAATGGTATGTTTTGTAGTGAGGGAATAGAAAAGGGCAATAATGAAAATGAATAAGCTAAACTCCTGTTTATTGTACCGTCGGATAAGTCCTCTCCAATTACTCACCCCACGCGCACTTATAATACATCCGCTGCTTTCCAATCATGTTCTTAAGGAGTTAAGATTATCGAACTGCTTTGCTACACATTGCAGGTTATTGCCATAAATGGCGAGTTTCCAGGTCCCACCATTAATGTGACCACTAACAACAATGTTGTTGTCAATGTGAAGAACAAATTAGATGAAGATCTACTAATGCATTGGTAGGATATTCATAGTCAGTTTCATTGAATTTTCTTGAAATTTTTATATACTTTTGATAAAGATGCGTGTTTATATTTGGTGAGTCAGGTCTGGTATACAACAAAGGAGGACTTCTTGGCAAGATGGAGTACTTGGCACAAATTGTCCCATCCCTTCCAAGTGGAATTGGACTTACCAATTTCAGGTCAAGGATCAGATTGGGAGCTTTTTCTACTTCCCTTCACTCCATTTTCAACGAGCATCGGGGGGTTTTGGCACCTTTATTATTAATAACCGACCTATTATTCCAATTCCTTTTGACACTCCTTACGGGGATATCACAATCTTGATTGGTGATTGGTATACCCAAAATCACACGGTTAGTGTTTGATGATATATCACTCTTAAGTCTATTGAAATTCAGGAAGTTTGTGTCTCTTAAATCACACGGTTAGTGTCTAATGACTGATTTTTTGATCTTTTATAGGCTTTGAGGAAAACTCTTAATGCTGGGAGAGATCTTGGGATGCCAGATGGTGTTCTAATTAATGGGAAAGGACCTTTCAGATACAATGATACTCTTGTTCCTGATGGCATAGACTATGAAACGGTTACAGTTGAACCAGGTGATTTATGAACAAGCGCATGCGCGTATTATATGTATTTACTTGTGAAATCATTTCTGGATTGCTAACATTATTTCCTTACGTTACCCATATGTTTGAGAGAGATGCAATTCCATAGTGTAATACATTTCCGAAGTCCTAGAGAGGAAGATGCATCTTTTGTTGATGTATAGTGTGACTTCTATATATATTAGGTCATATAGAATTTTAAAGTTGTCTCCTCTAATTGAGATATCCTCCTTGGTGTTCAAGAAATTATAGATTAAATCATAAAAAAATTGGAGCTTGAAGTGCAATTAGGTCCATTGTTTGGGGGGATTCACATCACTATTGTTGGTTATATAATCAATGGTTGGCATTGTTACTGATATTTCACGTGATTTGTGGTTGTTGAAATAATTCTTGTATTTGCATCTTCAAAATTCAGAAGCCTCTGTTTTTAATTGAGAAAAAGGACGAGCTCCATAAATGTGAAGCAAGAGAGTTCAAGTTAGTGCTGGAGTTGAGGTATCCATCGTGTGGAGGGTGTTTAGCATAATAATTGAAATATGTTGTAAAATGATTCAGAACTCGAATGTTGGCCGCAATAAAACAAGATCTTTGTTTCTTTCATTTAACAATTGAGCAAATTCAAAGCCTCAATGGGCCATTTTTGTAAAGACAAGACAGAAGTGTGAAAAATCTCGTAATCTCGTTTTGTTAATTGTTTCTCATAGTGTTATGGATTGAGGTTAAATCAATATGCAAGGTTCTTCTATTATATAAGTTGTGGTGAATTATCATAAATGAGAAATGTCGAGCAAGACATTCTACTAGAAATGGCGCTCGTTTAAGGAATGTAATATGCTTTTCTCCTACACCAATTTTATTCATGGAAAAAGAGAGAACAAAAGAAGATTTCTTACAGCAATACGTGTGTGTGTGTGTGCATATTCATATATATATAATGAGATCTTTGGCTTTCAGATGATCAGGTATTAGATGTATAAATGACTCGTTTAGAAATACTTTGTCAAGAAAAGTAAATAACTTCTGTTTCCGGTAATGTGATTTTGAATAGCTAAAGTTATGATATGTACTGCAGGCAAAACTTACCGGCTTCGTGTAAGTAATGCTGGAATATCAACTAGTTTGAACTTCAGAATTCAGAGCCATAACCTACTTCTTGCAGAAGCCGAGGGCTCATATACTGTACAACAAAACTATACTAGCTTAGATATTCATGTTGGACAATCATATTCCTTTTTGTTAACCACGGATCAAAATGCAAGCAGTGACTACTACATTGTTGCAAGTGCCAGATTTGTGAATGAAACGGTATGGCAGAGAGTCACTGGCGTTGCAATCTTGCACTATACGAACTCAAAAGGGAAGGCATCTGGTCCTCTTCCCGACCCTCCACAAGACCAATTTGACAAGACCTTTTCAATGAATCAGGCAAGATCTATCAGGTATGTTAGCCCTTTTGAACAAATCAGCAGATTATATCAAACAAAAAAAAAAAATGAAATTTAGTGACATTTGAATATCTCTTTTCTATTAAATCGATCACATAACATGAAATATTGATTCTTGTCTCTGCTTATAGCATATTTAGTTGTACTTGAACTTCTAGTTATTTTTCCAAATATGATTTTGAAAGTTACCCTTTTTGATAACAAAGTTTATTTTTTCAAAAATAAGAAACTTTTAAGTGCATCGAAACATGTTCTAGGTCGTGCACAATAAACTTGGTGGAGACTGAATCTAGTTGTATGACTTATTAAATTCATTCTCTAACATTTACGAGCAGTAGATAATACATGCGTCAAAATTTGATTAATTATTCCTTCTGGAAAAATGTGGAGGATCATTTCCTTTCCAACCTATACGTCAAAAAAACTTTCTTTATCTAAAATGTTGTTCACTCTTTTGCTCATGGAGTTGTTTTTGTGTTTTACACGATGCAGATGGAATGTGTCTGCTAGCGGTGCTCGCCCAAACCCTCAAGGTTCGTTTAGATATGGTTCAATTAATGTAACTGAGGTGTATGTGCTGAAAAACAAGCCACCCATAACGATTGATGGGAAACGACGAACTACACTTAGTGGGATTTCCTTTGTGAATCCTGCCACACCAATCAGGCTTGCGGACCAATATAAAGTGAAGGGAGCGTACAAGCTTGATTTTCCAACTAGGCCACTTACAGGACGACCACAGATGGAAACATCAGTCATTAATGGTACTTATAGAGGATTCATGGAAGTGATCTTGCAGAATAATGAAACCAAGGTGCACACTTATCACATGAATGGATACGCCTTTTTTGTGGTTGGGTAAGATGTCGCCTTTTTTAGCAATCAACATATCTAAAATCTGAAGGAAATATGTTCTTTCAATTGTGGTTGTATTTTACACTGGCTAATCGAATTACAGGATGGATTATGGTGAGTGGACGGAGAATAGCCGGGGCACATACAATAAGTGGGATGGAATTGCTCGCACCACTGCACAGGTACATATAAAGAATTTTTTGTTGTTGCTGACATTAACTTCCTCACAATTTGCATATTGTTTTAATGGCAGAATTCTGGCAGCTGAACTTTTTTTTATCAATATAGTACTGAAACTTGATCTCTCTAGTGAACTAAAAAATCAACCTGTTAAAATTTTAATTTAGAAAACCATTACATGTTAGTGAATTTCATCTTTCATTCCGCCAAACTACGTTTTCTGCTGTTCGGGAGCCTTAATTTATCATAGAAGTCAAGACACTCAGTTTAACTTGCTCTATCCATCCTGAGGATAGACGTGATTTCAAACCCCAGTTTCAACATGAGTACGCCATGCTACTCGACATTTAGGATTCGAGAGTTTTTATAGTTTCAAACATCAGGAGATTGATGAAAGTCTTGATTTCCCACGACAATATTGGGAATTGTTTTGTCACTTTTATTTATGTTGTTTAGGTTTATCCCGGGGCGTGGACTGCAATCTTGATCTCTCTGGATAATGTTGGAGTTTGGAACATCAGGACAGAAAACCTCGACTCATGGTATCTAGGACAAGAAACCTACATTAGGGTTATCAATCCAGAGCCCAATAACAAGACTGAGTTTCCAATGCCAGATAATGCCCTCTTCTGTGGCGCACTAAGCAAAATGCAAAAGTACGTTTATCATTTAACTAATCATGGCATGTTTGGTAAGGTGGAATAACTTTACTCGACACTGTCTAGTCTTGTTTACCACTGCATGTCAAACATGCCCTCATCATCATCTCTGCTTTTTGTTTTAGCTAGCTATGATTTCTAAATTACATATTTATCGCTTTCAGGCCACAAGATATATCTTTTGCTACGTCGATCAAGGGCTTTGAAACAAAAGTGTTTTTCACTCTGCTGATGATGGTATCTGCATTTATTTCCTTATTTTGATTGAGAAATTTATGCAATGCCTGTCTGGCTTTGCTTAGTGTCCATTGTGGTTGTGAGATTTTAGGTGTAAGTTTAGCCATGTTGATATAAATCGTTTTTACTTCCATTTGTATTAAATGCTCCCGGATTCTTTTTAATTTAATGGGATTCATTATTCATTTAATACATTTATCTTAATTTATTGTCGTCCATCTATCAATCTTAGATGCATTGCTAATGTATCTTTGATGATTCTATTATAAACGGATATGATCTTCTGCCCACAGTAGACAGAGCCGGAAGAGATCAAAGCTATTAGAAATTGAAACCCAAGATTCTTGATATATTTAAAACCCTTTCTTTAATTTTAAGATCTTTCATGTCAAATTATCAAGAGAAACAAAAAGTGAGGAACATGCTTCAATCCATTGAGAATTAATAACGAAAATTGATTGTTTGCGAGTTCTTGATTGTGGGTTCTTGATCTTTCTCTCCAATACGATTTCTCTCTTCTGATGATGGGACGGTGGATCATAAAGGAAACAATTTCTACACATATTTCATTATATTAGCACTATGTTTGTTTCCGATTAAAATCAAATTTTAATTTAAGTCCAAATCAAACAATCAACATCTTTCATGGGTCTCATAACTTTTTAATCACATATTTCAAAAATTTCTATCACAATCTACTAAAAATCTAATTTTAATTTTCACCAAACACCCATTGGATGTCCAAGGCCAATAACTTTAATTCTTTATTAGATAACTTTAAATGAGCTTAACCTTAAGATAACATTTGATACAAAAATTAATTATATATGTAGGTTTACACAACAAATTAAAACTCAACAAATTCTGTTTAGAGATGAAACAAAAGATTAGAGTGTTAGAATTGTCCTCACATAATAAGAAAAGAAGAAAGTATGCTCCTCAACTAAGCTTATAAAAATGTGAAGTTACTTTTAAGCATCTTTTTATCTACGGGTATTGTGTTGAACTTTTGTTTTGTGGTCTATCTGTCCCACAAAGATAGACTTACTTTCATTTTAATACTGATTAAGAAAACTATAATTAATTTAGTTGAAACTATAAATTTTACTTATATTTTTCCTAATATAATCATATAATAAATAGTTGTAATTCATATTTGTTGATAACAATGCGTATTAAATAATGATATATTAGAAAATTAAAATTTTAATTATACTCTCAATAAGAAAAGTGATGTATAATTTGAGATTGATGAAAAAGAAAAGCAAATTTATATTTATGAGATGGAAAGAGTATTTGTTTTTCTCTTATTTAAAAACATGAAGAAAAAAAATAAGCCGTCATTTGATAGGGATTAAAATCTATTTATATGTAAATTTTGATTAAAATTAATAAAATGTGTGGTTGAAAAATTGTAGAACTCATAAAATATGTGGTTAAATTAATTATTAATTTTAACTTAAATTAAAATTTAAATTTTAATCGATATCAAACAGGAGCTAAGTCTATCATGCTATCGTAATCGGAAAGATGCTGGTTGAGTGGGCTTCCTAATGGTTAGCTCGTGTAAATATTACCATTCATCATTGTTCAGCCTTAATGTGCATGATTAATTGGCTAACCGATGGGACATGGGAGATAAGGTCCAAAGTTCAGTCCCATCGACTAGTCAAACAACATAGTATATGTGCAAATTTCAATTATATGACAATTAGACTACATATTTATTACATTGTACCATCTCAATATTAATATTCCTAAAACCTCCCAAAAAATTGTCCTATGAAAAAAAAAACAACTATTAAGCTCAAAAATTGCTTCAAAAGAATCATCGCCACGTCCCTTTCACATGGACATCACTTGTACATTGAAACATACCGTTAGAGGCAAAGGCCGTCGTAGAAAAAAATGTCCGACAATCATTTGCACTCTGACGGTTAAATCAACGGCCGGACAAAATATAAAGAGCGCAAGATACGAGAGAGAGGATTTGGTTAGGATTAGAATTCCATACATTAGTTGTGAATGGAATTATATATTTCTGTTGACTCATTTTTTGAAGTCGACGGAATGTAAATGGACCATGTAGGTTAGTGGGTCAAGCCCAAACTCAAAATGCGGTAACTTAATAATATAGGTCAATCCAATCACAAGATACTATTGTTTAATTAAATATGTCCAATCAATTGACTAGCCGATGCCACGCCGGCTCCATCACGCGTGTGTCATGTAATTTATAAGTGTAACAATAGTCTCCAAGTCTGAGTCGCACATTCATGTGTGGATCAAAATTCGAAATATAAATAATCAAGTAGGTGAAGTCTTACATATTGTCGTAAAATATGAGCAGCTCCATTATATGAGGACTTACAAACTACCTCGAAAATATCAATGTGAGCTTGAATAAGCGAGGATTTACATATTGTTTCGAAACACACGCATATAATTTGTCAAAATTTCGACATCTCCTCTATAATATGGACTAAACCAACTTGTAATACATTATAATATATCCATTGGCATCGATAATATAATGCATATGCTAGCAATAATAAGGGGATTTGGTTAGGATTAAAATTTTATAAATTGTCTTTGAATGGAATCACGTATATATATATATAGGAAAATGTAAATGGGCCATGTGGGTTAGAAAGTCAAGCCCAAGCCTAAAATGCGGTTACTTAATTAAATAGGCCAATCCAATTCCAAGATGTTATTATTTAATTAAATAGACCCAATCAATTGATTAGTTGATGTCACGTCGGCTTCGTTACGTGCATGTCACGTAATTTATGGACGTAACAAAAACAAAAAGATAAGATAAGAGGACATGAAGTTTTGTTTGCCCTTTTTTCCCATTTATCAAATGTTAGCATGTTGAAAACCAAGTTGTACAACAGGAAATAAACTAAGCCTGCAGATGCAAGAGAAATTGAAATAAAAGTTAAGCCCTTGTGCTTAAAAAAAAATAGTAAATAACATTAATTCTTGAAATTTTGAAGTTCAATAAGTTTTGTGGCAAAAACCTAATATTCTTGTAAGAAAATATTGTTATGGTGGTTGTAAGGATATTAAAGGGTAAAAACAAATAGTTTTGTAATATTTCAAGATTATTACCTCCAAAATTTTCAAGGGTGTAACATTAGTCGGAAATTATATCTTAGAAGATGATAACAAGTTAAAAATTCAGAGGATCAATCACGAACCTTTATCCCTTCCATGCGAACATTTTCGAGGACAATTAAACCAGGTGCGAGCTCAATGAAATAAACGAGAGTATTTATAATAGCGGAGCAAATATATTTTAGTCATGTTTCATTGGGTATTTCACATCAGCAAAAAGGTTATCAAAGCAGGCATGAATGAAAGTGAAAAAAGCATGACCTCACAATCATCAAAGATGGACACATCAGCTAGAGACTAAAAAGTGAATAGATAACAAATTCAATTGGAAGTCAACCAATCAATAACGACCACGTGTTACCAATTAAAAATATTTATTTACTTTCAAAATTTGATTAGAAATATATAAATAGACATAACTGGGATAGAGAAAGGTATGCAAAATTTAGTAGCCTCCTCCAAAGTAGTCATTTTTCCTCTTGCTCATATTTGAATATTGAATCAAAGAGTTTAGAAGGGGAAAGCCCTAACTAGGTGAAAAAAATTTGTTAATGAGTAATGTTATATGCACATCATTGTGTACAGATAAATGATTTAAAAGAGAAATATTTCTTTTTGTCTCTCTCCTTTTTTTTTTTTTTGGATTATGTTATTTACACATAAAAAATGTACATAAAAAATTACATAAAATGATGTAGAGGGAAAAAAAGTTGATGAAAAAATTGAACGTGTTTTAAACTGACAAATAAAAAAGTGTCATTTGGTATTATGTAATCCATTATGTAAATCTTAATGTATATGTAGCAAGATCATTTTTTTTCTTTTTCTCTCTCTTCCATGTCATCTATCTACATATACATAATGATGTACAAATAACATTACTCTTTGTGATTAGTATTTTACGATCAACAGAAGGGACAACTTATGAAATTTCCATTGTAACTATTCTTTTAATTTTCATTATCGAATATCATTCCGTAGAACTACGCCCTAAAGCTAACTTGTTTATGTATTGGCTTTTCAACTATGTTTATTATTTTGTCATATATTTTGATTACACGATCTCAATATAATTATATTTTTATTATTTTGGTTGTTGACTCAAGGAGCTTATCCCACTTTTAATTACATCACGACACACTTCATAAACACGAGAAGGAAGGGTTCCTTCTTCAGAAATATCTCTTAATTTCATGATATAGATTATGTAAGTCATGAAATTGAAAGAGAGAGAATTCAGAAGTGGGACTCTAGAAAGTAATAAAGATCAGTCATCTTGAGAATTTAATTACTGATATGACAGGTATTTTAAAATTGTAAGAATACAATCAATTTGTTCAGGCGAATAATCAGTCTAAAAAGATGCCATCTTGTGACTATTCGAACTTTGTAGAATTTTTATTTTTTATTTTTATTTTTATTTTTTTTGATATTCAGGTATCCCAACTTATGTCAGACTATGTCCTGGACCACCCATCACCAGCCCCTCAACAATGGACGGAAGTAAATCGCTGTATATGTCCAAATTGACCAGGGTCCTACACTCTTTATACTCTTGACCCCAAGGGAGCATTCCTCCATGAATATTACATCACCAGGCTGCTCCGCCCACAAATAAGTAGTACATCACTCAGCTGCTCCATCCAGGGTTCGACCTCCCCGTCCTGGGGGTGTGA